>CANSNZ010000486.1:0-186229 GCA_947646795.1 Beta lomatogona
TTTGGGAGTTATTTTTCTTTTGTATTTTTAGCATAAAAGTTGGGAAATTTGTGAGATAGAAGTGACAAAGATGTAATGTTTCATCTAATATTAATGGGTTGATTGTCAGTATCTGTGGCAAAGGGTGCGCATAAAAAAGTAGAGAGATTCAAGAATCGTTCAATGAAAAAAATGAGAAGAGTCCCAAGTTGGCTTCTTGCTGTGATTGCTTTCAACTTCAAGTGTTACACACTTTTTGGATTTAGAGTCTTCTTAGAACCTTCAATCACTTTCAATTTGAAATACCTTTCGAAGTTCATAATTATTATATTATATTCTGTTGGTTTCTTGTATTGAAGGGATATTCTTCCTAATTAATCTAAGGCCATATAATTAAGAGAGAGTTGAATTTTGGATAAGAGTACTTAAGATATTATATATGTGGGTAGGGCATATTCTTTTTATTGCATCAACAATAAGTTTGTGTGGAGGATAAATCTAAAACGTAGTATGAGAATTTGGAAAAGAAAAAAAGGTTGGTCCATATTACAAGTTACAACAAGATATATACTAGCACAAATCGTATTCAAGGTTTTAGATTACGCTGATTAAGTCCTATCTAGGCTCATCCATCATACATCCCAACCTTCGCGACAACTTTGCTTTATTTATGTACAGAGTAGAGCGCCCTTTATTAGTTATGCGGCATATCCCAAGTTTAGATCGTCTGGGGGATGAATTTCTAGTGTGTATCATAATATTACAATCTATTAGTGATACAATAAGAGACAAAGGTTAAAGGTGTTTACCCTCAATGTACTGATTTGTTATTGCATTGGCATTCTTTCTTTTCGACATTGGTAAAATTTGCATTATTGATTATAAACAAACACTTAGGACCCACTAACTTAAGACCATTGCTGTGTTCAAGGATTCCAATGAATTGACCATGACACCTACCGAGACATGCATGAAAACAAGAAAGCAAACCAAAATAACATGTTTTTTTCCTAATATGATAGGGATTTGATGAAGGTGGAGGCAGAGATGGCCCCGGTGCGGGGCGGGCTGGTTCGTGGCCCGAGTGGTGCCCGGCCGAGTCCACTGCCCAGACCGCACCGTGAAATTCACGGTTTGCGACCTGGTCCACTTGGCCGAAAAATCTTGGCCCACATCTCGGTCTGTACGGCCACTTGCCCGGATGCTGGGTGGTTCGTGGGCCCAGCGGGCGGCGTGTTTGCTGAGAATTTTTATTTTCAAAATTATTTAATCATTGGAATCATTTATTATTGTTACATAAAATCTTTAAAATTAATTAAAATATATACAATTATTAATATTAATGAATAATTTTATTATTTTTGAATTTGATTGAATTATAATATATGCAATTTGATTAAAATATATACAATTTGATTAAAATATACACGATTTGATTGTAATTACTTGGGATGGCCGTTCCGGCTCATGGGCCGGCCGGACCGGCTCGTGGACCGGTTGGAGGCGGTTTTTGTAGCAGGCTTTCGTGGGTTGAGCTTAAAATCCTGCCCACGGCCCACCCACCACTTCACGGTTCGAGCTCGGGCCGGACCAGGCACGGGCCCAGCCCCACACGGCCCAAGAGGTGGGCTGGGGATGGGCCTGGATTGCCGCACCGCTCCCTTCTTTAGGTGGAGCATTGCATTGGTATTCAAGGTTTATTAATACTTTAAACTAGCGAATAAACCTGCGTTACGTATTCAAAGTAACACATAATACGAAATATAAAAAGTTAAGTTGGTAGATAATATGTGTGGGAGGGAATTGGTGCAAAGCAATTGATTAATAAATGCGTATAAAAAACACAATACTAAGTATAATGAAAAGGCAAATGCTATAGATTAAAGTTAAAACGGATCAAAAATGTGTAGATTAATGGAAACGAAGGGAGTACATTACAACGGAAGCAGTATCGTTACAGTGGAGAGGCTTATAGTAGAAAAAAATACAACAATTCCAAATTAATAATTTCTAAAAGTAAGAAAAAGAAGAGAAACAATTGATATTTTGACGTGATATCAATAGTTTTTCCGATAGCCTTGCTTCCCTTTCAGCCAAACTGCAGTGGTTCTTATAGAACAGTTAGTTACTTCGGCTTAGGCAAGAACATCTATGGGAAGTTTCAAAGAGAATTCTGAGGCGCCTTTAGCCTCAATTTGGGATCATAAGCATTTCACATAACCATTCCTCCATCTATCGTTAGCACCTGTGATAGACCATCAGGAGAGGGCAACTTTGAGAATCCAATCAACAGCTAGATTCAATATATGCACATAAGATGCAGCTGGTTTAAAGCAATTGTTTGTGGGTATAATCGATAATATAGTTTTGCAATTCAAGCTACGCACTGTTCTTTTATGTTCTAAACATTCGCTGCAGTCTATAACTTTTGAGAGTGTGTTGCATACTTGCATTGAGTAAGAAAACATGAAGAGAGTGTTGCATCATGCATATCGGATAAGAAGTACAAGTTGGGATGTTTTATCAGATTAGGTAGAACAAAACGAGGAGCAGAAAATCCACAAACCTGTCCAGTTATATAACTGGCTGCCGGATGAAGGGCCAAAAACTCTATTAACCCAGCAACTTCTTCTGGTTGGCCATACCTCCCTGAACCCACGCAAAAATATGTTATGACAATCACACTGACACAGGGATTCTTCACAAAAATTAAATCGAATGTTCAATCATGAATTCAGGAATCTTTGGCAATAGCACAATTTAATCAAGGAAGAACTCTCAAAAGCCAAAGATTTTAACAATATTTACTGCAAGACACACGAAATAACTTAAATGAAATATTTCAGGCCAAAGTATTGGTAAAATTTTCCTCATCCAATATTTCAATCATAAGCTTGGGGTCAGTTGATCTGATTAAAAAAAGCTTGGGGTCAGTTGGACAGATAAAGATATCATGAACAATGGCTGATAGACAGGACAAAAAAAAAAAAGTCATCCTCTTTATACGACAAGACGCCAGGAGGACTATCAGAAGTGGTTTAAGAACTTCCTTGAAAAGAAAGAAGAGGTTGAAGAACAGAAAGAACAAATTTAATTTGGAAAGTGAAAAGTATTAATGCACATGAAATAAGAAGTTAACATAGTGTTTCCTAATATATGGAAACCTAGAAACTAGTATTAGATACATGGAAATCAATGTTTTAGCATTCAGATAGCTACCAAGCTTTAGTAGGTGAGTTACTTTTCTATTTCAAGATAAAGAATACCAATGCTTGGAAGTGAAGAAAATAAAAAAAGGGACCAGCAGTCCTCCAGAATCCATAAAGACACAAAAGGAGCACCCAAGTTTCATTGTACATCTAAAAGGGACATTCCACCCTTTATTCCTGCCCAGACACACATAATAAACTTGCTGTGTACCTCCAAAAAGTCTAGTGTAATCTCGCAACACTAATGCATTGATGCCATACAGAAGAAGCTAGCTTACAAGGCAACAACAGATGGCAGCATCTCAGCACCAGTAAAACAAAGCAAGCACACATATATCAGACAACAATGCCTTCTAGGTCAAAACCACCGGCTCATTATTAGCACCAAGTTTACTCCATTCAGCTATCCACACTTAAATGTACAACTCACTTTGGGGACCCTAGCCTCCCCGACAAGGAGGATACCTGAAAAGGATGTATACTGGGAGTATCTTCTAGAAGTTCATAGAAAGAACTGGAAGAATACGCATCACACTCTTAAATTAGGCAATTAGCCAAGCAAACTGTATAAGAAATAAAATCAAGTACACTGTAATATATTAGCAAGCTCTGCCAATTCCCATTCTCAGCTATGCCTTCTAATCAAATGTCCAAAACAGAGAACTATCTCCACCAGGACCACCACAAAGGTAAAGTAGGCAGTTAGGCACGGAACTGCCACGGAAAAGAATAGATAAAAGATGGTTCCTTGCCAAAGGTTCTTCCCAGAACTCTATTAAGATGGAAATTACCTATCTATCTGATAACAGGATAAAACGAAGATGCCCAAAGCCAAAGTTCTTTTCCTAAAAGCTAATCAGAGGTTCCTATCAACTTGTTAGGGAAAATGATGATTTATAACAAAAGGTATATCTTTATAATCAGAAGTCGATTGATCATTAGATTAGGTCAAAAATAAGGATACATCATGGAAAAACAAAAATTCCAAAAAAGAAGCAAATGAAAGATTTCAATGAATTCTCATAGAATCAAGAATATAGTTTCCAATTTGTACAAGGTTCTCAAAAAATAATGTGACCCACCATCCAAAAAAAGTTAATGAGACCCTCCCGTTACATTTTTTTACGGTCCCGTTACATATTTAGATCATAGCAAAGGATAACATAAAGATGAGACCGATGAGATGTTGAACATTTGAGGAATTGTGCAGGAAACATAATTCCTACTAGAAAATACCAACCATTCGTCTAGAAACCATATCTGCTTCTCATCACTTTGCGCCATAAGAAGTCAAATTCTAGTAGGAAATGCCAAATCCATTTACCTATTAAAGAGATCGTTCCAGGATACTAAATTATTAAAACCTAGACTTCCTCTAATATGAGCTAACAGCCAAGGTCCCAATAAATTTGGTGATCTCTATCCCTTTTCAAAACCAAGCAGAAATTATTGAAAGTTAGCCCCAGAGGCGTAGCCTTTACTTCATTTACAACCAATATATGGATTGCATCAAAAGAATGATCCCTCTGTCTGACCACAGTTGTCAAAGATATCCCTTTTGATTGTACCACTAGAACTGTCAAATTTAAAATCTCCAATAGTATTCACTGCATTTTATAGGTGAGAAGTGACATGTGTTTAAGTCTTATACAATAAAGTTGTTAACCTCCAATACATCTTTTCTTGTATTTCTAAGATTTGACACATCAATTAGGATGGAGGCTAAAGCTACAAAATGCAACGGATATTGGATAAGGGCTCATATATCTAGGAGGGATGAGCCAAGTTGTTCACTTATGTAATATTTTCTCTTGATTGGTTCTATATCTTTAGTCTCTCCAGACCTAGTGTCTTTCACAAGATCTTCATACTAGATCGGTCTCTTAAATTCTTGTGGACATGTGATTATTTAGTCATTGCCCGGTTTATAAATTTACTTAATTTACCCAAGAGTGGCATCCAACATAGACAGCATACTCAACAATCAGAATGCCAGAAGACTTTTAGGTTAACAATGTTTTTCTCTATGATCATCAAGCTAAGATACGAAAATCTTGTTAAAGAAGTCAGAACAAGAAACATAACCTTTGTGATGTCAGGAAACAGGAGGGGAAAATTGGACTATAAGCATCCAAGTGAAAACCTATGAAAGAAATCCATAACATACCTAAGGGGATGGCATTCAAGAGCTTTTTTCTCAATATCTTCCCGAGCTTTGCAGTCATGTCAGATGCAATGAACCCTGGTGCAATAGCATTAACCTACAATAAAGAAAGTTCAAAAATCATTTGTTTTAACAATTGACAACAAAAGCAACAGTTTCAAGTATGAGTGAGAGAAATATACATTGATTCCCCTGCTTCCGTATTCCTTTGCAACTGACTTAGTGAGGCCAATTACTCCAGCTTTCGCAGCACTGTAATTTGCCTGTCCTGCATTTCCAATTAGGCCAACTACAGAGGTTATGTTGATTATTCTTCCCTGGAGAATAAGAAGTATACTTTTCATCAGCGTAAGGCAGAATCCTGACTAGGAAAAGAGGGGAGGGGGAGGCAGGTGCATAATGATACCTTCTTCTTTTTCATCATAATTTTAGCTGCAGCCTGCAAAAACACACATAATAAGAAAATATTGAAAAATATTTAAAACAAACACCAGCAAGGTCATGAGGTTTTTGGGTGTACCTGTGTACAAAGGTATACACCAGTAAGATTCAGATCAATGACATCCTGCCATTGAGCTCTCTTCATTCTCATTAGCAGTCCATCCCTGGTAATTCCTGCAAGCACCCAAAATCACTTAAGAGGCGCCAAACTTATGATGTGCAATCAATCAACCTAATTTACGCATAAACATCAGCGTACCCGCATTATTCACTAATATGTCAACAGTTCCCCAAGCATCAATTGCCTGCAGGTAAAACAGATATCAAAAGAGGAAAATTACAAAAAAAGGAAAAGAAGTGGAAAGAAGAAAAAAACAGCAGACGCAAAGTATACTCACAGCCTTCATCATGGACTCCACATCTGCTTCTTGTGAAACATCACCTCCAAAAGTAAGAGCTTGCCCACCACAAGCCTCAACCTAGAAATAGCTTAGAATATTATCATAAGTTCGCAAACAATTATTTTAAGGAACATTACTGCCAATATTATTTGACACCGATCGACATAGAACCGTAACATATTTCACAAGAAAGCTATCCAGCAGTAAGGAGTCTTGCAGAGGTATCAATACTGCAGTACTCAGGTGAAATCAATAATAATAACAGTGGTTGAAATAATCGATACACTAGCTACTTAGCTTTTGAATACATTTTTTTCATTTAGTAGTTTATCTGAGCTCCGAACACTGAGTTACATGTACTACTATTGAGATGACCACAAAATATTTCTTTCAAAATGATCGCATATGAACACATAGAAACAGAACACATATTGATAGGTTCAAAAAAAATATAATATTTCCTCCATCCTTGATGTGTCAATTTAACCAATGTTATTTGTTCTGTAAAATTTTGTCACTAGGATATCAAAGCAACATTACTTGTCATTGTAATGTAATACTTAGTAGTACTTGTCAATCTGGATTACAATGTAATAACCAACAAATCTTTAGTTTGTGTCCATTCCTTTTAAAAATAACACTTATCAAGCAATGGAAAGAGCAAAACTAGCGTATAGCTGAGAAACAATTTGGAAGATAAACTACGAAGATGACATAACATTACTTCTTCCTGAAAGCATGATGGATAAAAGTATATATTAACATTACCTCCTTTGCGACTTCTTCAGCTTCCTTTGATGACCTTGCATAATTAATCAGTACCTGTAATACACAGAGAATTATGATCATTATTGGAAGCAAAAACGATGACTAGATGTTATACATCTAAAAAACAAGGGAAAAAATTAGTAGTTCCAGAGGACATGAATGATAACAGATAACATGTTTCAGCAGGGGAAAAAAGAGAGTGTTGGTATGGCACAGTGGTACACTACATAGCATTCAAAAGTATATACTAAATGAAACACAGTAACAATATTCCCACTGTTGAAACGGTAAGACGGTAAGTAGAAATCTATCATTAGAAAAAGAGCTAGGCTATTTATTGAACTTGGAAAATATAAACATGATATTTTGTCTTACTTTAAAACCTTAAACTAGCTATCCACATGAGAAAATAGGATGTATGTACCTTACAGCCAGCTTTCCCCAAGGCTAGTGCTGTTGCTTTACCAATACCTCTAGATGCTCCAGTAACAATTGCAACAGGAGCTTCCACATTTTGTGCCACTTCAATGCTTGGTTGTTCTACTATGGCAACTTGAGCTCTCACCCCTGTAGTAGTACAATCCATAACATCAATGATGTATCATCTTCTTAGAAACTATAGCTATATGGATTCAGGAAAATTATCGAATATGTCACTGGTCCAAGAGTTAGCTGTATCTGTATGGGGCCACTTTCAAAACAAAGATTGCATGTCTCCGACTAAGTTGAAGCCTATAGGTGGCCATCAATGACTGCATATCTAGCACCAGAAATCGGTATCTGAAGGTGAAATTAAAGTCTGCATAACATATGCATGACTATCACATACAGACTCTTGGACCCTTTTCCCCTTTATCAAATTGCATAATGTTTCTTGAAGGGGTAAAAGGAGGTCAGATGATAAATTGAAACAAGTTTCTTGAGCTCAACATCCCTAATCATTAGAAATTCCAAAGATAAAAAAACCGCTAACACAACTCAGAAGGACAAATTTTAGCAAGAAGGTGGACAATGAAATTTCCCTCCCTGCTAAAATGATTTCAGTGAATGAAAAGGGGGAAATATAGAAAACTACAAAAGTTTACAGCGGAAACAAGACAAAGTAAGGAAAGTACAATTCATTTGGGGTATCCTTCCGATTCAGATTAATTATAGATTATTTAACCAACAGATTTGTATAGTATGTAATATTTACAGCTGTGCAGATAGTTTCTCCACCATGTTTTACAGAAAGGAAACAGGAGAGGTTCATTTGCATACCTTGTTGTGTCTTTGTCTTGACTCTTCAGAAGTTTATAAAAAAATTGTGCTCTTTTCTAACTTTGTACATTGATTAGAGCATTAGACGTAAATTAGCTGACATACATGCTTCTTATGACTACTCTATATGTCATTCCCTGCTTCTAAGGCTAGCTTAATCTACTTCCCTTAAAGGTGTACAATATACTTTTATTCTCTTCGGTTATATTTGTCACAAGTGGTGCTCCCCAACCTAGACCCCAATTCAAGCGTAAAAAAAAAGGATAAGAACTGATCCAGCTGAAGGCACATCTACCACAAGGAAACAGAGCTCTCAAGTACTAAACCTTGGGAATGTAAGATTTAAGAAACAAAGTGATCGACGCACTTACCGTAAAACGCTGCACAATATTCATTTGCTTTATATTCTATTGTCATAGCAGAAGCTTTTTCCTCATAAGAATATTTCTAGTTTTCATATAAAAGAAAACACATGTTTAAAAATGGAGTTCTCTTACCATCAAAATTGGGATAGCATATCAACATTGTACTAGAACATGTATGAAATATGATTATGCCTGCTTGCAACATCATGCAATACTATTACAAACCCACCTCATCCCCCCCCAACAACCAAAAAAAAAAAAAATATATATATATATATATCTTATTAACTTACTTATATCAACTAATCACAATACTTCTATGGCAATTAATCTCCATAACATCATTAGAGCAACATCTTCTAAGGAATTTATCCTAAATTAACAATACTAACAACCATTTAGAGGAAAACCCAACAAACAAAACACACCAACACAGTACTACAGAGAATCGCACAAATTAAGTAATTACATCACAAACAAATCAAAACCCAAAACACAAATATATGTAAAAAGTACAATCAACGACAAAAAAAAACAACAATAAGAAATTAGATCAAAGAAAAGCTAAGAAAAAAAAATAAAGTACCTGAAGAAGTAAAAGACCTGAGTGATCTACATTGAGAACCCACATAATTGTGGGGCTGAAAAGATCCCATTTTTCGAGAAATGTGATTACATTGTCTAAAAACAGAGATTTTCTGGTCACTGTTAGAACTCATTGGCTTAAAAAGAGCTCCGGAAATGGCGGCCATGTCTTCTTTTCTTTTGTGTCTCTCTCTATCTCTTCTGGGTGTGTTTGCACGTAAGGTGTTCGAGAAAATGTCTGAAAGAAATAAGATTTGGTTATGTATGTATGTTAATGTGAGTAAGTAGTAGTGGTGATGGAAGAAGTGTGGTGGTGCTTTGGAAATTCCGAAGAGATGATGAAGTGTGCACTGGCAGTTTGTTTATGTGTGAGTGTGACGATGAATTCGATGTCCAATGTTAATTTTTCCTGGTGTTGGTGATCGGCTTTCAGTAGCAGGTGGGCGGCTTTTCCCTTGGTTTTACCTGCTTTTCTTTTGTACTTGTCCTACTTTTAACTTAATCTAAAACTAGTCTTATATACGCGCTACGTCTGCAAAAGCATATTAGTTGTTTTTAATGGTAAAATTTTTGTTTTGATGGGATAGATTTACTACAATTAGTTGTTTTGGCTAGTAAATTTTCATTTTTTTTTGTCTATACAAAATTGTCACTATAATATGCACTATTCACACATCACTATGATTATTTGTTACTTTCTCTTTTTTTTAGTTGCATCTATTTTAATTTTTGGCACAAATTTTGTTTTCTTTTACCATTTTATTCTAAACTACTTTCTCTCCTCCCCCAATGAGAGAATGGAGAAAGGATAGGAGTTAGCTCAAGTGGATAGAGCACTCCCCCTTGGCCCCTGAGGTCAGGGGTTCGATCCTTATCCCAAGATTATCTTTGAGGTGTGTCTTTCGCATCTATGCATGCTACACAATGTGTTGGTGTTTCCTAGCTAGTAGCCTTGTAGGGGTTAGCTGCGACTTATCTCCTAATCAAAAAAAAAAAAAAATGAGAGAATGGAGAACTAATTAGATGAGGAAAGAGGTCAAGTTTCCTTCTCTTTTCTCTTTTATTAAAATTTGTGCAAAAAGGTAATGGTGCAATCAATGGCGGATCCATAAAGTTCAGCATGTGGGTTCGAACTCTTTAGATGTAAGACAATTATAATAATTTCGTAAATTAAAACCTATACCTTAGTTCAATTTTTTTAATTATAACAAATAATAGAAACGTGATAATGCGTTTTGATTTTTTAGGAAGACGAGAAATTTCATTAAAAACAATCAACATTTCGTTATATATTTTTTAGAATAACTAATTTTGAGTATTTGTTGCATATATGTTTATATTCAAAAATAAGAAATTAGATAAGGGGAAAATTATATAAGAAAGCAAACCAGAAAAATAAAATAAAAGAAAATGGAAGAAGAAAAAAGAGGGAAGGAATCAAAGTATTGCATAAAAAAGACAAGAGAATTTGAAAAAAAAAAGAACAAAAAGAGTGTCCGGGGTCGAACCCGGTGATCCGCGTATCAAGGACTTGTATTTTAAGTGGACACGGACAACCACTCTGCCCAATGAGCTCCTGTTTTTTTTTTTCGGGGGGCACTGGGGACCCCATGGTAAGATG
Organism: Beta lomatogona; assembly: GCA_947646795.1. Lineage (NCBI taxonomy): Eukaryota > Viridiplantae > Streptophyta > Magnoliopsida > Caryophyllales > Amaranthaceae > Beta > Beta lomatogona. Next base: position 10,794 of record CANSNZ010000486.1, read on the forward strand.
AAGGGTCCTGCCCAATGAGCTCCTGATATACATTGTTGGTTATAGAGGAAGTATAAAATTTGTACAATCGTACTAGACAAAGTTGTATTTTTTTAAAAAATTTGGTAAGACAAATTACATTAAGCCTCCACTGGCACCTAAATACAACCTACCCCAAAGCCCCCAAACCCCCTTGATAGAATCGAACCACAAGTGTGGGTGGAAGATGAAAGGCTACCATCCTTCATCTCTATTCTCGGACAAAGTTGTATGTTGATAGAGTTGTATGGATGAATCGTACACGTTAATGAACGTATCATATTAAGGTAAAACCACTAAAGAAGGTAATGTTTATTCTTAGGTATTCCCAAGCACATGTTTTTGCATATTTGTCATGTACTATTGTCATATAAGTAAAATGTAAAATGTACAAATATAAATGGTGCAAAAATATGTAACATGGAACACCTAGTTCTAGACTTCTAGGTACTCCCAAGTCCCAAGAGCACTATAGAGGCTTTAAATTTACTGTAAAATAATCATGAATCAACTAATGATCCATCTTGGATACATGATTGTAAATTCAGAATACTCCTATGGTCCTATTACATTGAAAATAAATAACATTACGATCATATTTTCAGTGAAGTTTGTAGATTTTCTTTTTTTGAGGTGGAAGGTTGTAGTATTTTGGTTGCTAACACTTTGTGTGTTTCCAGGTTGTATCTGGATTACGAGAAATAATCAAGTGTTCCGGCAACGACGTGCTACCATTGATTTTCTTTCACCACCATATGGAGGAAAACATGAAACAACATATGTTTTTCGTGCGGGGTTGCGAGATGAATTTAGACCCAAGAGAAGGGCCATTGCCCCCTGGTTTCTTGATTGCAAATCTTGGGCAAGACACTAGGGGTTAACCTGGAAGCTAAGATATTATTGGATGGCTCCTGGGATAAGCGGACTCATATGGGAGTGGCGACTTGGGTGGCCCGGATAGTTGATTCTAGAGCACCCTCCAAAAACGTATTATCAAAGTAGTTGTTTCTTTGCACACTCGACTATTACAACAAAGCCAAAGCTTGCCCTCTTTGAGCGTTACTTTGGGCGAAAGGTACAAATCTCTCACGACTACTCTATACGGATTCGCACAACCCTAGGTTAAAATGGAAGACGGAGGAAGAGAACTTGTTGGATATCTCCCTTCAACATACTATAACCGACATTCGAATGATAGCTCGTAGTTTTTATAAGTGGTGCCAGAGTAATGAAGGTTAGCTAGAGACAAGAAGTTGCCCCGGCACATGAGTTAGCAACTCGTAGTCGTTAAATTTCCCCTAGAATCCCTATTTCCATCTACTAATTTGTACGTTTTAGCTGTCAAAAAAAAAAAAAAAAAAAAAGACTTTGTAAAATAGAAGTAATAAAAAGAATTTGACCCAAAAAAAGTCAGAATCAAAGATCGTGCTTTATTAAACTTCTTATTAAAATTAGCTAATAGTGAACGCCAGTAATGTCTAAATCAAGAGATATTGATGATTGACACATAAAATGGAATATAAAATAAGACAAAGGACCCTTGTTGCACAACACCTAGAGGCTAACTTAGCACGTCTTGATTTCACTAGATTTCACTTCCATAAATCATTTCAACAAAATGCTCCCAAATCGGCAAATCCCATCATTAAATAGTAATTCCTTGTAACTCAAAGGAGCAAAACATACCCACAGGCCATAAGAATTACTCGTACAGCAAAAATCATAGTCCAAGATTCAGTACAACAAAAACCATAGTCAACAACATCCAGTTGGTTAACAAGAACGACTAACCGCCACGGTTATTTACAAGACAGCTAGACCAGACCATACACAAATCCTAATGACGATTGCTTTGCACTCGCTTCTTAGAATTGTTCTTGGGCCGGACCTTCATCATAACATTATGCAAGTCCTGAACACATTGATACAAGTTGTCAATAGATTGTCATTTATAACCAGAAAATTTTACATTGTCATATTATTTTCAGAATCAGGCCTGCATACAGCATATGGCAATAAATTACCAAACTTTGAAGGAAGACCACGCAATCACTTAAGAAACTTATCAGAAATATGTTCTTGTCTTCTTGAAGGTTGATAGTTGATACATTCATTTATGATGCATTTGCTAGATATATTTTCAACAACAGTGCCTAGTGAGGTACATACCGACACTTTCAGTCAATACCAGGCCTGGGAAGGTACTCCCTTTTCCCTCCCATCTTCAATACTTTTACCCATTTTCCATTTTGAGTTGTCTCAAGATACTATACCCATTTCCTTACACATAATAATATATTATTATTATCTACTTGGTGGCCCAACGGAACTCTCTTCCCTAAATACAAAAAAAAATTGATATAAAATCATTCAATCGTACTTTTTAATCCCATAATCTACTTAGTAGATCACAGCATACTCAGTCCTTAAACTTGGTGCCAAACCAACTGGGTAAAAGAATAGAGTTGCATACTTTTAAGGTTAAAGATTAGCATTTGGATGTTCAATATCTCACTCGTATGGAGAAATGTATTAATTCTTCCAACACTTAATGGCTAGATTCTTTACCCCAACTTCTCTTACATATCTATTAATAATCCAAATATTGACATGTCACAATGCAAATTTAGTTTAATCAAGAAATTAGAAATCGATCCCCCCCCCAACCTAAAAAAAGAAAGAAAAAAACAGAAGCATACTGCATGTTTCCATATGCTCAACCTAAAAATAACTGAAACAAGACACCAAGGGTTATTTTACAAAGAAAGAGCATATACCTGGCTTGATTCAGGAGGTGGCTTCTTCCCTGACCAACGACTTTCTAAATCATAATAAGCTCTGGCTTTCTCATCTAAAGCATGAACAATCACTGAACCTGGAATGGTAAAAGCAATACCCCCAAAAAAGGGTTTTATTAGATAGAATGAACATTTTGATGTCAAACAAACAACTGCCGCAACATGCTAGGATTCTTCAGCTGGCTTCGCAGCTGATTTAGAAAACCAAACAAGCAATTTAGCCTACTAGAGCAAAAATCTAGTACAAATCAGACCGTAACAGCACGAATTGACGAATTGACTATGAGATATTAAAAGATAGTGAAAGTACCCCCATTTCCACAACCCTGCCCTAAGAAAATTGGAAGATAATACAAAATAATGCAAAAATTGTTGACTCAAAACGCAAAAGTGACTCTGCAGAGCAAGGAAACAAACCAGAATCGACAACGATCCAATTGCCACTTTCTTTCCCTTCCACACTTGGCAACAACATCCTCTTTGCTTCCTTCTGCTTCTGTTTAGCCTGTAGCAGTTTACAGTTATTTCAAGTGAAGGATGTCAGTCAACAGTCAACATACATCACATATACCCACATAGATATATCTCCAATATAAAGCTTCATACAAGTTAGGAATCTGATGAATCAAAAGCAGATGGATAACACCAACAACAGCAATGGTGAAACACTTATCTTAAGTTCTGGGGAAGAAAAATAAACATAATGACGGTGCAGTACAATTACTTTCAATTTTTAGTCACTTAAATTTGAAATAGTAACAACAAACAGGAAAAAGGGATTTTTCCACATGACCAGTTCACTACCCTTTATATTATATACCTAATTTGCCACCCACCACAATCAAGAGATGTGGATAGATATTCCAAATTCATAATATAGATGTTCTACAGCATATATGTGATGTAACTATACAAGGTCACCTCCAAGGTTCTAAGAGGGCTTTACCCCCCGGCCCCTCTATACTATTGAGTTCATGATCAGGATTGTAGAAAAACTAAAACTTGAGACTCTCATGCATTTTGATGAGACCATCTCTATTTTGGGAGACAATCTCAATCCACAATTTTTGCTTGCATTTTCATTTTCATCTTTTTCCCTATCATAAAATGATAGGCATGAAAATGTAGATTCGTCCCACTATTACAACGTAAAGCTCCAAATCTAGAGACCTAATGAGGCAGCATGTAGTAGAATTGTGCTGCCTCCAGCATCTGTCTCCACTGAAATTTGAAGTTGCTCTATGATTGTAATTTACGCTACTTGTTGCCAACTTGCTATGAGACGGAACCTTGATCATATATTTGCTAATTGCTAGTTTAGAGGTGACCAATATTGGATTCCCATAGCCCCTTTAAAAGAACTATCGCCATATGCACTTCTTTCACAACGTAACCATCTCTATAACCACTAATTTTGCAAAGCACCACCTCTCTCTATCAGCTTTGCATCTCTGTCTGTCACATTGAGCTCAAAAACGATAAATCTACCTGTTCATGTCACCTCATGCGACGACAATGCCATATAACTAGCAAGATAATTTCATCTCCATATCATTTGCTAAGCATGTATTTCTCCAAATCCAATATCAAAAGTTAAGTTGATTAGAGTTTAAATTCACAGGTCTCCAAATTTACACTCCTAATCATCTGCGCTCAACGACAAACTTCATTCCACACGTAAAATCAACACATCAAATTACAATGTACACACAGTCCCGAGTATAATGTATAAGTTCATAACAAAAACGATCAACAGCATAAAACATTGTTGACAGTAAGAATTGCAATTTCAAATTGCAAAAATCCACAAAACAACACAAATCAATTCATCACCAAATACATTCGCAACAGAAAACCTAAATTTCTCAAACAAAAACAAAATCAAAAAGAAAAAATCAAGAAATAGATAGATTACCTTATAAACTAGGGCTTGAGCTATATTGCGAACATGCCAGGAAGATCTTCCGGTGGCAAAAACCATGTAATCGGTCAAATCACATAGATCGGCAACCGGAATAATCTTGACATCATCTGCCCTAACTTCGGTGAGAACTTTCTCGATTTCTTCAAGCTTCAAAATCTCAGTTTTTCCATGTTTATCGAGAGTTAAAGTGGTGAAGAAGCTACTGTGATTGAGGTTCCATAGCCATGGCTGCCGGAGAGATGAAGAGGAGAGAGAATTTGCGCGCGATCTTAGAGCTGACAACATCAGAAATTGAAAGTTTTGGAAATTTGAGAAGAGAAGATGATTTTCCGGGGAAATGATAGAAATGGTCGAATGACGAAAGAAGTGAGGTGCTGTTTTTGTTGTTTGTTTGTTTGTTTTTTCCGTTGAGAGTAAAAACCCCTGTAAAACCCTTCCGATGAGAGTGGGCTTAAAAATTTGGCCAATTAGCCATCTACATAACTATACTAACTAGAGAAGTGATGAGTGGCGATGGGGATGAAAATTAACTCGCTATAGATGATATATGGGTATGGCTTCTGCTTCATCTCACATCCACTTATTTAATGGAGATTAACCATATTAACATCAATTTTAAAAAATAACTCATATGAACTCTTTTTTTTCTTTTGGAAGTAATAATATAGTAAAGTTGGTATGTGGTGGGGAGGGTATGAAGCGGAGGTAGGTATGCAAGCGGGTGGTGGGGCGGGGATGGATTCTATAATGTACATGTTGGGACTGGGATGGATTTGGGTATTTCTCCCGCCATGGATGGTGGGGCGGGAATGAGAGTGAACTTTTTAGGCGAGTATGGATATGGAGGAACCATCCTCCGCACCCACCATGCACCATTGATATTCCTATCAATGACTACTTCATGGGTTAAAGTTTTCATCGGTAGTTACATAATGTCGTATTGGGTGATAATATATTGTAGAAGATAGTAATCCTAATGGCATATGTTATCATGCACAAATATGCAAGTTAAGGATGAATGAGTTATGTAGAGAATTTATCAACACCTAGTGAGGGTGTTCATAATAGGGTTGAAAATATGGTTTTTTCATCAAGAGTAAATGTGGATGAGATGAGAAAGAGCATAATATAGTGATAACTATTAACTAATGATAATTCTTACTAATTATATGAGAAAGAGTTGGAGATTGCTCAAATGAGTGTTTGTATTATTCATATCTCTATTATATAAGCCAAGGGGGGGAGCAATGGTGTCCCCCTTGGAATTTACTTAAATGCCCATCCACAATATATATATTACCCTTAATGAATTTAAATTTCCATATATAATAAATAATATTTTCTTCTTCCTACTTGCCATATATATTGAACAAGTTAATAATGGAAATGAATTTGAAATTTCAATTAAATATTAAGTTAAGGAGAATGATTTCCTCTTCTTGCATGTGTGAAAAACTATGATCAAAAAATAAATTTATAATATAACTTGATTGAAACAATCAGAAGAAAAAAAATAATAACTTGAATTTCATATTAATAATTATACTGATAATATTCTAAAACCTAAATGTTGATTATTATTCGGTAAACTCTACTATATAAATCAAATTCTTCCACTTTATTAATATTCAACGATTGAACCTGATACACAAATTCTTCCACTTTATTTGAGCATAAGCTTTCCTCTGCTTTATATTTCTTTCGCTCAATACTATATTTGAATAATGATGAACAAATAACTAAAAAACCAACGAAATATTTATTTTGAGAAAAACATAAAAAAAAAAATTACAAAAGTCTGTTTGAATAAAAAATTATGTAACAGTGATGAATAACTAATTGAGAAAAGAAACGCTAATATTACTAGCACGCATAGCGTGCAAAAAATGCTAGTTTGTTAATAATATAAGTAGGGTGAGAAGATTTTTTTTTCACCAATATAATATTTTTTATTAATTTGTTATTAACATTCTTGCCTAATAATCATAACAATGATAAATGTTCTCGATCTTTAATCACAGAAGTCAAAGTTTAGCAACTAAGATGGAATGGATGAATTTTTTCATTGCTTGAATTGAAATCATCTTACTTTATAGACGATTTTCCCCATTTTACAAATTCTTGGGTGTAACTGTTACACCATGATTTATGGTGTAATAACCCACAAAGCATCGCTTCTTTTGTAAAAAAAACTCAAATGACATGAGATTCGTGTCATTATATGTGTAGTCTATGTCATTCTTATTTGAATCTATGCCATTATGTATGTTACGCAATAAATTATGGTATAACATGTTACACCAATAGCGCACTTTAATTGTAATGTTGTACAACTTTACATTTGCTTCCAATATTTCAACCTTCTCTAATAGCGAGTACAACGTCGTATCTAAGTATATTTAGCTTTCATATGACTCCTTTTTGTTGATGGCTTACGAATAAACGTGAAAATTCATCTTATGTATACTAAATTAGATACACATCTATAACCCTACTGTCCCTAGCTCTAAAATTTAAGAATTTAAGTCATTTAGATCTATTTGATCAACATGTTACTAAAATTTCCAGGTCATAATAAATGAGATGCTTCAATCTCAAATCAAAGATGAGCTGATATGCAATCAATGAAAACGAACCATCCAATTTAAAATTATAACTACATACCCTATATGGAATTATGGATCATTATGATCAAAACACAATTTTATTCAATTACACCATTCTACCAAAATATGGATAACTTTAAAAGGACGATTGAAGTTTAATAAGAAGCTGAATGATTTAAAATCATTGATCAACAACACAAGAAGAGGCACCTAATAATGTACTACTAGATAGCAATGACTTATTCTGCGAAATTGGTCTCAAAGAGGAAGTTTTTGCAAATAATTTTAGCTTGATTAGAGGGTAATATGCCAAAAGACAATGATTAAGATAATTTTGCTGCTAAGTTGGAAAATTATATGGACGATAACCAACAAAATGATGCCTACATCATCCAAGACATCTAGGCTATAGCTTTACTATACCACATACGAGTATACGACATACCCATGCAACTTGGTATATATATTATATATATACTTGCAAATAATAAGTTTGTTAGGGTGAACATCAATAAGATATGTTCTCAATGATGTGGCTTTTTATTTAATCACTGCATTATTTGACTAATAATACTCCACTTTTGTTTAGTATTATCACTAAATATATGGTCTAGCGAAGCAAATTATGCAGTGTTTGCCTAACTATTGGTTGATTATTGAATTATCATGCATTATCCGTCAATTTTATGCCATAGTTACAACAACCTCCATGTGTCATTATCAGATCAACTTTGAGTAATTTAATATTAATGTTCCTAACTCTAGAGAAGTGGTCCCTTATGTACAGTGCAAACTGCTCAACACACTAATCTTCTGCGAATTTCTTTCAAGGAATATTATCTCTTTTTAGCAAACTGTTACAAGTGGCTGTTTATTCTTTCATAGTACGTTTCATAGATGCTTAAACCTTCGTTTTTCCTTTGCGTTGGAATCTCAACAAGTTAAATAGGTGGAAAATATGAGTAAACTATCGGTCTCTCTGCCCAAAATAGTTGTTACGATAACTATTAGCCGTCACAGATTGCGGTAATTGTTAGTCATTGTAATAGTTATTAGTTGTTATACTATTCATTAACTGTCAAACTCGTACTGCTCCTATAATATTAAAGTACTTGGTAAAAATAACGTCGATAAGAGAACAACAAAATGAACTATATTCTATCTTTAAAGTTACTTCTAAAGTTACCTTTATCATTCCTAAAGTTAATCCGATATTAGCTTTTTAAAATACTACTTCAACCATTCACAACTATCTCTCCCTGTAGAAAAAATTATCTAAAAATTCTACTTCACGAAATACTATTTTTCACAATTTATAGAGTTTTGACTTGATCAAATATTTAAAAGCTACTTAAAAAGTTACTGCCATACATATAATTCATGATCAATCTTATTGATCTCTAAAGTCATCAATTTCTGAAATATTTAGCAATATCTCATTGTCATGTTGATTGATAATATAATACTACCACTAAAATTCTAAGGTGACAAATAATATGACATAAAAAGTTTAGACAAAACGTATACATAATTTGAAATGAAAAATATTCATAGGGTTTCTACAAAAATATTCATAATAGCCTAATAGGGTTTCTAAATATTGAATGACAACCTTTGTCTTTGTACTGTCTCTATCTATAGTATATATTACTATATAACATCACATACTACCAAATTCTAATAAATTGTGTAAAAAAAACACCCTATTTTTACACACAAAAAGAGAAACAACAAAAAAAAAAAAAAAAAAAAAAAAAGGAAGAAGAATGTGATAGAGAGAGAAAAAGATGGAAATAAAGAAAAGGAAAGAAAGGCACAGCTGAACTGGATTCACAGTCGCACAAAACTGTAATAATCACACAACAACAAACGATAAACCCCCCACAAAAAAAACCCAAAAAAAAAAAAAAAAGCCAGCTTGAACAAAAAAAAAAAGGGAAAAAAAGCAAAAAAATTTACAGAAGTAGTGCAGAGAACAAAACCTGAAAGAGAATGAAGGCGTGCTAAAGAGGAAAACAACAGAAAAAAATAAGAATTGGGTTTGTTATTTTTGTCACCATTTTTTCTCTCTCCTCCCAATTTAATTGTTCTAAGGTTGAAAAGAGAGAAATTGGGGTTTTCAAGCTTTATTTGATCTGTTGTTGTAATTTGTAGTTTCTGGGTTGAAGTAGATCCAAGTGTATATGATATTAAAAAGTTTGCAAGTTTGAGAAATTGAGGGGATCTTCTTCAGTGGGTGGTAAAGTTGAAAAGTTATTCACTTGGAAATTTTTGCAAGTTCATTAATTTCTGGTAAGTTTGACACCCAAAAGAAAATTTGGGAAAAAGGGTGTGTTCTTTTTTATGTTAATTGGGTTTTGTTGGGGTAGTTGATGGTAATGAAGTAGAATTTAGCTTAATTTTGAGTGATATTTTGTGATTTTGTTAAGTGAATGGTGTTGGGTGTGTGATGAACTAGGGTTTGTGTTGAGAAAAGATCTTGAATTTGTGTAATTTTTTGTTTTGTTTTGGGTGGTTGTTAATTGAGATTTTGTGAAATGGGTATTTGTGGGTAATGCAATTTGAGTTGTGTAGTGAAAAGGGGTTCAGTTGTTTGGCACATTTGAGCATTATGAGTGTGGCTTGATTTCTAGTTTAGCCACATTGAATTGAACAGTGATCTTACTTTACCGGATTCGAATACGAAGCTTATACTGATTATATGTTCTCTATAAATTCGAATTGAAGGAAGACTTTCTAAATTGGCATATTGAATAACTGGTCTGACCCTAAATTTTGAGGGAGTTGTATCATTATTCAAGCTAGACTAGCTCAATTCTGAAGACTGTTTACTTGGGCACGTTATTATACGGGGCAATTTGTTGCTGTGTGGGGAGAATTTGTGAGGTTTGTTTGCTTGGCTATTGGTGGCTTCAGGGTTATATGGATTGGATTGTGTGACATACAAGCTAAGGGTGATTAAAGGCATTTGGGATGCCTCCGTCACCATCATTTAGACGCTCGCCTGTTGGGGATCCTCGTGGCGAAATCCATAAGAGGGGTCGGAGTTTTGAGGGTGGGATGTCTTTTAAAGAAAGAGATGATGATCTTGCTCTATTCAATGAATTGCAGAGCAAAGAAAGTGAGAGTTTTCTTCTACAGTCATCGGATGATTTTGAAGATATATTATGTAATTTCTAAGACTTTTACCCTGTTTTACTCTATTCATTTATCTGTTTAATGCCTTGTATTTGATTCATTTCATTTCTGTGTATTGCAAATTTAGCTTCAAGGGTGAAGTCTTTCCCAGATGTAAAGCTCGGAATCAATATACCGACTCGAGGAGAGAGCAGTGACCTGCTCAATGCCGATGGGGACAAGAATGATTATGAATGGTAAGTTGTTTTTTTGAGCATGACATGTATTTGATCATGTAGTCAGAGAACAAACTTTGCCATTGCAGTAAGAGAATATCACTAATGTTGCCTATTTAAGTTCATCATTTCTCTTGTCTCCTTGCTTGTGTCCTTTGAGGGTGGGTTGTTTAATAAGATTGTTTCATCTGAGTTTCCTTACCACAGAGCAGATTGTTTGCCTCTTAAATTCTTGTTGTTCTAGTTTGCTAACTTGTTAGATCTCGATAACGTGTTCTAATTGCATTAATTTTTGTGTCCTGAATTGGAAGGTTATTAACTCCTCCAGACACACCTCTTTTCCCATCATTGGATGATGAGCCAGCGCCAGTCAACCTCGTACATAGTGGTAGAGCTCGAACCCGGCCCATCTCCATTTCAAGATCATCTACTGTGAGTCAATGATCTAATGTCCTGTTCATGTTGTTTGCTATATGTTAAAGCAGCTATCCAGCTAGTCAATTAGAACTTCATATTCATCATGAATTATTCACTATATTTTCAGATGGAGAGAAGTCAGAGAAGCAGTAGAGGCAGTCCTAGTCCGCAGCGTTCGAGCCCATCTCCTCGGTCTGGCAGTGGTACATTTCGGGGAAGACCTTCTTCAGCTCCTCATTCAAGTCCTGTTCCTTTACGGCCTAGTACTCCATCAAGGAGACCATCACCTCCACCGGTCAAGCCTTCAACACCTCCTCCAAGGTCTTTAACACCAACATCTCGGAGGACAACTGTCGGATCTCCTGGGTCTGTGGCTGCATCAGGGATGAGGGGTACGTCCCCTGTAAATACAAGTCGTGGCAATTCTGCATCACCAAAAGTAAGGGCATGGCAGTCTAGCATTCCCGGTTTCTCCTTGGAGGCACCTCCTAATCTTCGAACTTCTTTGGCTGATCGACCAGCATCATATGTTAGGGGATCTTCGCCAGCATCTAGAGCAAGCAGAGGCAGGCAATCAATGTCTCCCACTGCTACTAGAAGCATCAGTTCATCCCATAGTCAAGAACGAGACAGGCTGAGCTCACACAGTAAGGGCTCTATAGTGTCGTCAGGTGATGATGACGCAGACTCTTTTCAGTCCACTCCTTTGAATTTCTCTGAGCGCCCAATGTCAAGAAAGGGCGTTGGTGGTTTTCCTAGTGGCAGACCAGGACCAGTGGCTTACTCTAAGAAACCTGCCAAGACAGTATCTTCAAGCTCTGTTCCAAAGAGATCATTTGATTCTGCAATGCGGCAAATGGTATTATACTTTTAATTCGTTTTTTTCAAAAAGAAAGTAATGGTACTTTTAAGGTAGTATCAACTAACATGCAAATGTCATCAAAAACCTTTAATGATGATGATAATCATTATAGAGATGAACAATGTGATTCGATAATTTATTCAGTAAGCTGGAATACTTGACTTATAATCTATTGTTTCATCTAAAGACTGTCAAAGGTTTTATTAGTCACTCAACCTTGAATCAAATGTGACCCTATTCTGGATAAAGCTTATTGACTACTGACTACTGATGGTCAATGACAAGAAAAGTAGATTGAATACGAGAAAGAGAAGGGATTCATGGGAGGAGGATAGAATCAATGGCTTAAAGGGGAAGTAAAGGAGATAGCTAGCTAGATAGATAGATAGATAGATAGATAGATGGAGAGAGAGAGGAAGAAATATGTGTTTGTTGTTTTTCACCCCCACTGATTATATACGTCTTGTGTTCTCTTAGTGTTGCTCATAGGGGTGCTTCATGTGCTTCTGCATCCAAGCGAAGTTATTGTTTATCTAGTTTCCTTGAAACATTATGTGAACAAAGCCATGAATCTTTGTTGAAGTCTGCTGAATTTGATACAACTTATTTAGACACCTTAGATAACTTATTTAGACACCTTACTAGTATCAAGTCACGAACAATTCAAGAGTATCTGTTATAGTTATCTAGAACATCTTCTAATAGTAAACTTAATTTTTGCAGGATCGAAAAAGTCCTCAAAATATGTTCAGGCCGCTTTTATCTAGCGTCCCCAGCTCTACCTTCTATGCTGGAAAAGTCAGTTCTGCCCATCGCTCTATGATATCGAGGAACTCTTCTGTCACCACCAGCAGTAATGCTAGTTCTGACCTAGCAATCGGCGGGGCACATGATACTGAAGATGATGGGACAAGTGAATATGCTAGGGCACCCTTCTCTGATAATCAAGATGAAGTATTTCCCTTTGAAAAGATGGATGTTGCAAATGAAGACACTGGGCGTGAAGAGCATGATTTATTATCCGAACCTAGTAAAGGCTCTGCATTGGCATCTAATGCGGGTGATTCCAAAGAATCCAATCTCCATGTTCGTGTTATGGAAGCTGTTGCAGCGGATGTACAAGATGATTTTGTAAAAATTGATTGCCATGATAATGTATTGCTCTGTTGTAAATGTGGCAGCTCGTATCATCCTGACGAGCTTACAGAGAACGAAGATAATATATGTCCTGAATGCAAACAGAAAGAAGAAATGTTGAGCAAACCTTCCTTGTTGGTCAGATCGGAGATCACACAGGATGCCTCAGCCCCTTCGATGAATGTCTCCAAGGAATCCCTTGTAACACATTCTACACTGGCTCCAGGTAATACTGATTCAAGGGAAATTTCACAGACGGCTCCTCATGAAGAGAATACACTTGAGGCCGAGGATAAGGTCAGTCGGCTGAGGGGAAATTGTCTGGAAGATTCTCTTTCAATGTCAGTGGGAGAGGAAAGTATGCAAATGCTCCCTGAACAGGAAATAACCAAAGTATATACAACTGTTAATGATCCATCTCATACAGCTGACAGCTTGCAGGAGATGCGAAATTGTTGTGATAAGACCAACAGGAATCTCAATGTGGCTGAAGGTGCTGGGATATCAGTTCTTCTATTAAACAGGTCCAGTAGTTTAAAAGGGCCTCTGGTTCATGGTAGGACCATCAACAGCAGTGCTATATCGTATGACGATCTATCTTATGCTAGAGACTTGGCCAGTTCGATGAGGAGCTCTACTGGTCATGGTAGTTTCTCTGCTACATCTTCCATTGATTTGACTTCGGCTAGACATGGAGAGATGGTTGCGCATAGACAGTGGAGTGGCAAGAGATCCGATGTAAGCTCAAAACATCAGAGAACAGGATCTTCATTATCAGGGACTTCCTTGCCAGTTTATCAAAGTTTTGGACTTTCCACGAGCTCACGTGATGGAAGTTGTGAAGGCTCTGTCAGCAACGTGAGGCATATAGCTGCAGGGGAGAGACCTGGATCACCTTCTGATCAAGTACTAGCTATAGAAATTATGGAGTTGCATGATCGAGTTCCATCTGCTTCTATGGCAGCAATATCGGGAGAGGGCAACAATGGCATCTGTATGACTTCTAGAGAAATAGATACTTCTTTCATGGCTGACCATATGGTAGCCTCCGAGTTTGAGGACAAATCTCAAGGTTCTGTAGGCATAGATGGACATGTTGTGCATGAATATCAAGAAGACCTGCCAAAGAGCATAGAAAATATCCGAAATATAGAAGAGATGACATTCATAGAATCTTCTTTGGATCAAGGGGAAGCTGCAGAAGATCCTGTGAAATGTTCTATATCTACAATGTCTGAAATAGAAATTAATGATTCTCATCCTAGCTCCCCAAAGTCACAAATTGATATGGTCTCCAGGGAAGAATTGGAAAATCCTTCATCGACAACTCATCATGATGATGTCAAGAAATCAGATCATGCTGATAGAATTGGAGGTAACTATAATTGTTTGTCTTTAACCATATAGAGCTTTCTTCTGATACTTATTTCTGAATTCTGAATTGTGCATTTCACTGATGTGTTAAAGATGGTATTGGGCTGTGCTCATGCCAGAGGCTTTGTGCCTGCGTTCCTTGTATAAGAAAACATTATTTTTGCCTTTGCTTTTTCATGCCAAAGTTTGTGCCTCGTGCCATGCTTTCCCATAAGGCAGCCCAAGCATGGCCCACAGTTCAGCACTCATAGAGGCATAGTATCATTCCATGATTTGACTTGGTCCAGTCAATTGCCATCTTTAGATTTAGTGCCGCACTTAAATGATGAAACCTTTTTTTTTCTGGTTGAGCAGAGCAACCTGTTTATTGAACTAATAAAAAATAATTGGTAGTTAAAGACTTACAGTTTCACTTATTCGCTTGTATACTGGGCTCTGCAAAAAATTCTCGTGCCTGAATCTGCGTCATGGGTGCTCTATGAGCCGGACATGACTGCTTCACTAGAGGATACTGCATAAATGACTAGTCATTCTGATGATCTGCTGCTTCTTACAGGGGAATCTACAGTAACAATGGAGGAACAGGGAGGGAGGCGAACAAGAAGTTTAACACTAGAAGAAGCAACGGATACGATTCTCTTTTGTAGTTCCATTGTTCACGATCTGGCTTATAAGGCTGCTAGTATTGCCATTGAGAAAGAAAAAGAGAACCTAGAGCCATTAGAAGGTTCTAGACCGACGGTTACCATCCCGGAAAGACGTAGCTCAGACAGAAGGGATCCTCGCGGAGCTACTAGAACACCAAAAACTCAGAAAGCCAAGAAGAGGCGTGAAGCAGAGCCGGAATTAAAATCTCCTCTCACTGAAAATGATGAGAGGTCTAACGAACCGGTGGTTCGGAATGTCGGGCTTCCTATTAATGGCGATAGCACGAAACCCCCTAAGTTGGAATCCAAGTGCAACTGCACAATAATGTGAGATATTCATCATATAGGATTTTGTGGGTACTTATAGTAATTTTGGGTTTTTGTTTTTCTTTGGGGGGGTTTGTTTCATGATTGCAAAATTCCTTCTCTTCCAAATTATTTGTAACACGGTACCACGCTTTTGTGGGGGTGCATAATCTTGTAAAGTTTCTTGTCAAATTAGGCTGATATTATTAGAGAGAGGCAATTAAGGTATGTTCATGCTCAAATTACCACACAGTTAATTATTTTTCAGGTTTGGATTAGCAGATGTTCTTGCCATATATTTGTTTCGTTTGATGCATCAGCGAAGAGCTGGAATTAATAAAAGAGATTATTGTCTTGGCTTGTCAATTTTGATCAATCCATGTTTTTTACCATCTTGGTTCTCCCTCTCCCTAATAACATTCTTCTCCATTTAAGGCTACAGTTGAACTGTCACCCTTTTTATTTGGGTGTTGGAAGATACTTTGTCACCATGTTTCTCTTTTCTACTTCCCTCCCTCATAAAGACATCAACTTTTCTTTTCTTCACTTTAATCTACCTATAACGAGTACTAAACTAGAAATCATACGGACATGTGTCGATTCCCATCATTACTTAGATATTCCTGGGAGTACCTAGAAATATGTAATCCGAAACACATTTTTTTTTCCACATTTCTCACATAATTTGTTCAAATGAGCAAAATATAAAATGTGTAAATGCGAAATGTGCGAATATGTCAAATGGAGTACTTAGTTCTAAGTACTCCAGTCTCCAGGGAGCACTATAGAGGCTTTGGTCAGTCCCTCATTAAATTTTTCCAACCATAGTATGCTTATCATTTTATTTTTTCTATATAAAATTTAGAAATGATGTGTTACCATATGTTCAAATATATGATTGATACTATACCATAAAGATACGATATATTTTACACTAAGCTCTTGAATCTCAATTTTGTAAAGTTTATCTAAAAATGCACAACTTTAATGACTATTCTGTTTTTTTTAATACTCATCTAAGAACAAGAATTTTATGTTTAATGGTATTATGAGCATGGCTTGGGCAACAAACTAGTTTTAACTGCTTTTATGACCTAATATTTTCTTATATGCAAAGGTTTCCCGAACCTATATGGAATAAGTTCTCCAAGGTTGGCCAAAAAAAAAGAAGAGAGGGGAAAGAAAGAGGAGATGAATAGGATGACACCAGTTATTGTGAACATAGCTATAATTCAACTCAAAATAGATATGAAGTCTCTCACTTCCCACTTAATCACTTATGACCCTAAGATATGTTCATAAAGAGTCTCCTAGCTATATAAGTCTACAATGCATCCCTTAGGTAATCATACTGGACCTGGGGAAGGTCCTAGTCTCCTAGAAGTGGTATTATAGCCTTCAAAAAGATGGATACGAGAGTTCTAACATCAAGGAGCTTCTCAAGGGTTATGAGAAAACTTAAATTGGTTCTTGGGGGGTTGAGATCCTCTACATTGTCGTTTATTGCTCGTTTTATATCTTCTCCAAGCATGCCTTGACACTCCTTTATAACCTATAGAGGCCTCCAAATACCATCCTCTTACCTAAGATGTTTTCGATTGGTTTCCTATGGCCCCAAGATGAGTTTTATGAGATATGTTGCTCAGGTACAGAATGTCCAAAAGCATGAATTATAGCTCTTTAAATTGACAATTTTTGGACTTTTTGAACTTTATCCAGCCTAGTGATGTTTTTCCTCTAGTACCTTACCAAGGGCCTCGAAGTGTCTTAGAATAATTCTCGGGTGGTTAAAAACCTCTTAATTGCCATAAAATGTCTTCCAGAATTTATTTTGCATGTTTCTAATTCTAGCTCAACCCACAAATAGCTCCGAAAGCCACCAATGTCGTTCTAAGGCATAAATATGCTTTCAAATTGTCTACTCTGGTGGTCTGGTCCCCAAAGATGCATCTCGTGGTGTTTGTGGCGCCGACCCTAGGATTGTCCAAAAGCATGAATCGTAGCCTTCTGATATGCGATTTTTAGGCTATTTTGGATTTTTCTGAGCCACATGATGTTTTTTCTCTGAGACCTTTTCCAAGGACCATGAGATTTTTGGGATGACTAGTGGATGATTGGAAACCTTGTGATTACTATAATGAGAAAATGCCTTCCACAAACTTAATTTACATGTTATCCAGCTCAACACCAAAATAGTTACCAAGGCCATCATATGCTTTGTTTAAAGGCATGTACATGCTATCAAAGATTTTATTATGGCCCCATGATGTATCCTACGAGATCTATTGGTCGTGCCTTGGGATTGTCTGAAAGCATGAATTATAACCTTCAAAATTGGTAGTTTATGGGCTAATTCTGGACTTTTAAGGACCATATATGTAATGATATACTAGTATATTTTTTACATAAGATAAAGATATCCGTCCTAGGGGTGGAAAAAAAACCTCTGACCAAATAGACTAACCTTGATTCTTCTAGTTAGTAAGACTTTGTTCTTCTGGACTGAACTGAACTGAACTTAATTTGTCCGAACTGAATTGAACTGTACAGAACTAAATTGAATTAAAATTGTGAGAGAAACTAACTGAATTTTCTCAAACTGAATATGTCTAAAATGAACTGAATTTTCATTAATCCACCCCAAAAGAACAAGCCTAATACTATGAAAACCATACTTTTGGCGGGAAGATGCAACACAGCAACAGTCCATAGAAATATACCATAAAAAATCTGCAGAATAACACTAGTTTTCCCATTTTCTCTAGCAAAAAATGCAATCAGATAGCGATTCCGATGGCTCTCACATCTCTGCAACTCCACCAAGAGACCCAACACCTCCTCCTAAAAATCTTCCCAAGAAATTCATCTCAAAATTCAAACAAAAACCCACAAAACCCCCACAAAAACCCAATTCAAAACCCTCAAATTACCCACAAAAACCTCCTCAAATTCAAAACTCACTTCATGAATCATCCAATTCTACCCTCCTCCCTTCTTTTCCTCTCCCAATTCAACGACCCACAATCAACATTTCCGACATTTCTGGCCCTAATTCAATTAGGGCTGGTTCTTGCTCTTTTTCCAAGTCAAATTCTTTCTCTAAATTTCAGAGAGCTTCTCTTAATTTTGATTTTAGTGAAAAAGATCCAATTTTGCCATCCGAGTCTGTTTCGAAACCCGAATCGGAAGTCATTTGTGAAGGTGAAGGTAGTTTGAAGAAAAGGGTAGTTAGGAAACCTTCAAATTTGATTGGATGTGGGTCTAGGAGTGAGTCTAATTCTAATGTATTGCCTGCAAAAAGACTTAGAGGTAGTAATGAAGGGAACTTTGTAAAGTTGAATATTAATGGACATGGTAGGAGATTTACATTTAAGGGAAAGAATAGGAATTTTGGCTCATCCTCAAGAAGAAGTTATTATAAGAGAAGTAAGAGAAAATTTGGAGCTAAAAATGGTGTTGAAGGTAATGGTGTTTGTGATGAAGAAGGTTTGGTTTTGGAGGATAATGGAAAGCAGATGAAATGGGAGGATAAAATGTCAAAAGATGAAGTTGATTTGATTAAAGAAGCTGTTTTAGATGTTAGGAATGAAGCGTCCGATGATAATTTGTCGAAATTATTGAAGCTTACTCATGGTTATGATTCATTTCGTGACGGGCAGTTGGAAGCTATTAAGATGGTGCTTGCTGGGAAATCTACTATGTTAGTTTTGCCTACTGGTGCTGGAAAATCACTGTGTTATCAGTTGCCTGCTATTGTTTTTCCTGGGATTACGCTCGTTGTAAGCCCTTTAATGGCATTGATGATTGATCAGTTAAAGCAGCTTCCTTCAGTTGTGAATGGTGCTTTATTGAGTAGTAGTCAGGTGGATTTTACTCCCCAATTTGCCAATTTGTTTATATTGCTTTAATTGATTTGCTAATTGATTGACTTTGATTATGTTTTAGACATCAGAGGAGATGTCTGATACTCTAACTATGCTACAAGAAGGAAACATAAAGGTAAGTCTCCCAAAATGCCATGTAAGCTTATTTCAAAAGAAATAATGAAATTGTTCTGATGTGTCTATTGATTAAATTGCAAATTTGCAACTAGCTCAGTTACCATGTATTTAACTTTGGAATTTGGATTCTCTTGTATTCTAGTTGATGGTTTTTAGAGAGCATTGTATGTTAGATCGTCATTAGTGGTGGCTGAGAGTATTCTTTTGCATGATACAGGTGCTTTTTGTTTCACCAGAGAGGTTTCTAAATGAAGAGTTCATGTCGATCATTTCCACTTGCTCATTAATATCACTTGTAGTGATTGATGAAGCCCATTGTGTATCTGAATGGTCAGTGGCATGGGGATTTGTGTAAAAGTTTTGATTTGTAATTTGTTGCAAACTTACTTTTTCTAATACTTGTTACCTCAGGTCACACAATTTCCGGCCTTCATACATGAGGCTAAGGGCGTCTGTACTCCGTGATAAATTAAAAGCTGGATGCATACTGGCAATGACTGCAACAGCAACGAAGAAAACATTGCACGCAGTTATGCATGCTTTGGACATTTCTTCAACTAATCTGGTGCAGAGTCTTCAGCTGAGAAACAATTTGCAGTTGTCTGTGTCTTTGAGTGGATATAACAAGTATGAATTGCCTCTTGTTTGTGTGCTTCACCTGATAAATAGTTGCGTAAATAGCTCGGAACTCATGTCATTGTGTTGGTTTAACAGGATGAAAGACTTGATTGCAATAATCAAATCATCTCCATATTCTGAACTCAAGAGCCTTATCATTTACTGCAAATTTCAGGTACTTGGTAATAACATCTCATCTTCTCAATGATTTTACCTGATAATTGTTAAAGACATTTGCTAGTATTGACTTCTGAAAGTCATCGTCTCTGTTAAAAGAGCTTGAAGTTTTAGCTTACCTCATAGAACTTATCAATGTTCTTGAAACAAATTTTGCTGCATGTATACTTTTATGACCTCTGTGCTTATAATCATATGTTTTTATTTGCGTTTCCTGTGCTTTTTATTGAGTAAACAAGCATATCTACCTCTTCCTTCGGAAAGCATGCCAGTTGACATTCTGCCTATTTCTTTTTCGTTTCTTTTGTGGTGCAGTCAGAGACCGATATGATAAGCAAATATTTAAGCGATAACAATATTCGTGCAATGGTGAGTAGCAAGTATATTCATTTCAACAATCACACATGCTAGAGGTCCCCCAAAAGGCTAACCCGGGATGAATGCATATTCAATGACTTTCCAGAGTTATCACAGTGGCATGCTGGCAAAGGATCGTAGTCGTGTCCAAGCATTTTTTTGTTCCAACAAGATCAAAGTGGTAAAGCATCATCCTGGCCCTTGTTGGCATTTCTATATTGATTGTAGTCTTGAAATTTTGTTTATCTAGTCATATATTTATCTCTTTTGATGCTAGGTCGTTGCAACTGTGGCATTTGGTATGGGGCTTGACAAAAGAGATGTTGGAGCTGTAAGAAAGACAATTCTCACTTAAGAACTACTCTATTTATTTAGTTTTTGCTGCTATCCTGTAATCCAGAAAGCGAAATAGAACCATAGTCATGCAAATGCTTTTTGTTCATCAGTTTGACCTATTCTATTCTGCAAATTAGAGATTATTGAATCTTAAGCATTCCTGTCAAACAAATACATAATGGGACGACTGATGAGCTCTTTTATGAAAGGTGACAGATGAAAAGCAAATTATAAAAGACGAAACTTTTATTTTAGACCCCCTTTGACTTATCTAAATCTAGCCATAGATCTATCTACGAGCACAATCAAAGAGTTCATATTCCAAGAATGACTGCCTGAAATTCTGGTTTGTTTCAGGTGATTCATTACAGTTTGCCAGAAAGCTTGGAAGAGTATGTCCAGGTTTTTTCTTTTGCTCTACAGTAGTGTCTGATGTATTATGATATTACTTGTGACACTGTGTCATACTGATCATGGTTATACTTTATTGAAACATATTGCTTATTTAGGAGATTGGGCGTGCTGGACGTGATGGGAGGTTATCATATTGTCATCTCCTCTTTGATGACAGCTGTTATTTTAAGCTACGCAGTCTTATGTACAGGTGTTCTCTTATTGCTAAAGATGTTCTGCATTATTGGTTCTTCCGGAAAAGTAAGAGGAAGTGTTATGTATCTGACTATGTTCTTCATTTGACAGTGATGGTGTAGATGAATACGCAGTTAATAAACTCCTTTGTGAAATTTTTAAGCATGAGAAAAGACTAGATGGGGAAGTTCATTCACTGGTCAAGGAATCTACATCTCGCAGATTTGATATCAAGGAACAGGTCCGTTTCTTCCAACTACCCTAGTTTCAGATTATGTTCCAATAAAGAAGGGGGAGCCGATCTGAACGAGTTCAATTATAGCTGTCCTGCTAGAGTTCTCGGGTTTGCTTGTGAGGATATCAAACGTCCAGTTGCTACATATATTATGTCTTCCTGGCAGTTTTTATTTATCCATACAGTCATACTTCATCATTTCCATGATTGAAGTTGCATAGTACTATCTGGCAGATGGTGGCCCTGAGTGGCTTCTTGTGGGTTATTTCAGGTGATTCTGACAATTTTAACGCAATTGGAGTTAGGTGAAGTTCAATACTTGCGTCTTCTTCCACAAGTGAATGTTACTTGCAGCTTAAACTTTCACAAGGTTGATTCTTGGCTCTTAGGTTATTAGCTGAATTTGTTTTAACGGTGAAGTAAATTTTTTTGAAGGATTAATTTTAGTAACAAAGGAACTAAACTAGTGAAAAGAATATTTTAATACTGAACTGAAATGCGTTAAGAGTAAACTGTATACACTTGACAAGTGATGTCTTTACACATGTGCTTGTGCAATGCAGACTCCACCTTCGGAGTTAGCTGTCAGAGACTCTATGGTTGCAGGAATATTGAACAAGTATGCCCTATCTACTAGAGAAACAATGTCTTTGTTAATTTTTACCCTCTAAAATTGTGCTAAAGGCCTGTTTCCTACTTTGTTATACTTTCAGGTCTGAGAATAAACATGGGCTACATGTGTTTGATATGCCTACCGTGGCCAATGCTATTGGTCATACAACAGTGGAACTTCTAACTCAACTGCAGAACTTAAAGGTCTGGATATAGTAGTGTATTTATATGGTAGATATGTGGGGAAATATATCTTTAGCAGTCCTAAAGAGTCACTAGTGGGCAAATTTGTAGCTTTGGATTGTAATGAACTAATGATGTCATCATTAATTATCTGTACTCCTATTTATCGAGAAGAATCAACAACTAATAATTCTTTTTATCTGGGGCCCAAGCCAAATAGCTTTCCTGCATTAGCAGGGTACAGTGAATTAGTAGGTCCTTGTGGGGAAACATAAATGTGGATAATTCTGAACATTTTACAGTAAATTAGTGAAAGCTGCACTTCTTAGTTCTTAGTCAATTGCTCTCTTTGTTTCACCTCAAACATCCCTTGAGATTCTTGGAAACCTACATCTTTATGATAGTTGACACTTCATTTTAAGTGAAAAATTAATTTGCAGAAATTCTATGAACGGCAGAATTTAGATCTTGAATATGTGTTCTTGTTTGATACTTAGTAATTGAGTCTGAATAACACAGGTCAATGAAAAAACGAATTGTTTTAGAAAGTAGGAACTTCAGTGTACATAAAGCTTTTCAGTAAAAGGAGAGAATGGCACAAATAATTACTATCACAACCATCCTGGACTGGTTGGGTAGACTGTTGCACTTATAACTACGTGACTAAATATTGTCTCAAAGTACAATAGTAATTTAATACTCTGTTATTTAAAAGCGAGTTCAAGACTTGCTCTGAGAGCTTCATATTCTGTGCTTAGCATCCTTCTGTTAAGTTCCTTAGGAGTGAGGAACGATGGCATTTTCTGGTGCGACCAACACAATTCCAATTCCTAGCTGCTGCTAAGAGACTTTATATATATATTGCTATAGTGGGGAATAACAATGTTCTCGCTAAATATTGTCTGAGATGTACTAATTAATTTATGTTGCATTTCAGTCAATTGGGGAAATCACATATGAACTGAAGGATCCAGGGTACTGTTACATTATTGTACATCAACCTGGGGACTTGTGCTCTCTGGCTACCCAGATGACAAAATGGTTGTCAGAAATTGAATGGTGCAAGGTACTTGAAAGACTATCTGCAATACTACTCTTCTTTTGATGTATATTTTCTTTTCTCCAATCCCAAAAAAAAAAGGAGCAATGAGTAAAATATCTCCTCAAAATCTAAAGATGTAACTCAAGAAGGTAATGGCTTATTCTATATACGGAAACTTGCATCGTTAAAGCAGGTTGCTGTTTTTTTCATGGTTTCTTGTGAACATTACCTAATCAATCTGGTAAGCTGAGACTTCTTTCCACCTGGGCATACAGACAGATTTACTCTGGTCAGAGCTTACTTTTTGTCTTATGTGTGCAACTAATGCCCTATGGGCTTAAACTGGCCTAGAGAGTGGCAGCTATTTACTTCAGGCTGTGCCTTGTGTAAATCTAAAGTTTTGGAAGAATCTTTTTACTGATTCTTAAAGATGCGAAAAAAATTATGGGGTTTTCTTTGTTTTGGACAAAGGGAGAGGGTTATCGTGGTCCTTGTGTTTCTCAAAATTATTGATATCCACTGGGGTTTTTGCATTGTTTTGCAGTTGATATATTATTCTATTTGTTCAACATTAACTTGCATTCCTTCTGTAAAACAGGTGCGTAAATTAGATACGATGTTCAATGCTGCAACCTTTGCTGTAAAATCATGCGAAAGGACAAATGGCTGTGATGTTGTCCAGCATACAACATGTTTGCAGAGAATGATTGCAGAATACTTTAGTGAAGAAAATCTCGGTGATCTTCCCACAAAGATCAAGCAAAACAGGTATTTGCCATTTCATTGTAGTACATTCTATGATGAATAACTTTGCCAAAGATGATTTATCTCAAGCTGCATAAATGAGCATATAAATGCAGTTGTATACTATGCTTAACATTTTGCTAAGACTTGAATTCCTCTGATTCTAATATCTCTGCAAGAAGGCCACTTCTCACTATATTGCCAAATTTTGGTATAGCTAGATGGGCCTTTTGGTATTAAATTTTAGTCAGGATAGGAGGTGTTCAAATAACTTGGAAAAAGAGCCAAAAAGTTGCAATATCACATATTGTATGATCACATCTTCTACATTTGGTCAAGGCATCCACTAGGTTTTTTTTACGTCTAGTTTCCCTGACGTGCATGCCAAAGTTACATTCTACTATAACTTAAAAGCCTTTTCCTGGATATCTGCGTATGCCACTATGCCTTTCGTTCTCAAAACCTCTAATACTTCTACCGATTCTAATGGCACTGAGTTTAAGAGTGCTTAAAATAGACATAATAATCTTGAACCCATGTGGTTAGTGTTTAACAAGTATATTTTGTAAGGTCACGGTTTTTTGGGGTTAATCCCCAAAATTGGGGGTAAGGGAGTCCCCTTCCCTTCCCCCCTCCCGGGCCCATTAAAATCAAGCGGGGGGGGGGCCCCCTCCCCTTTCCAAAAAAAAAAAAAAAAAAAAAAAATGTGATAGTGTTGATAATAAGAGAGAATTGGTAGAAGTATTGACAAAAGTAAGAGAGAGAAGGAGCATTAGTGGGGTCTGAAAGATACTTTAAGCGGAAATGGTAGAAGTATTTCTAGAACAGCCCAAAAAGGAATACGATAGAAGTGTTAAAGAACGGCGGAGTATATTGCACTGCTGAAAACCCAAAGATTTTTGTGTATCTTGCGAGCATCTTACATGTACGGGCTAGAAAGGTATGGATTTGCTTCCAACATAGATCTATTGACCTTAAGATGTTTATAACCCAGAGATAATTTAATCCCGGTCATGTTTTACTGACATTATCGTCCGTAACAGCTTAGATATTTGATGCTTTTCCCCTGACTTTTATTTATGCACCTGTGCTTCTTCAAAAATAAGTCACAATAAACAAAATTCAAGTTGCTTCTTGTTATACAGATTCATTCGGCTGGACTATATGAGTAATCCGTATAATTGATTTTTGCATAACAGTTGTACTGATAGTTATCTTCAAGTTAGATTATTAGCTTGCCTTAAACCATAAACTTTTCGGAAAGCACAGAAGAGCCTTCTTCTCTTGTTTTAATATACTGATCAGCATTATATGTTTATGCAGCCCATTTCTTCGAGCAGATATTAAGGTAAGACTCAATTTAGTCCTTTGAGATATTGTCTTCTAAGACAACTTTATTTGTCTGCTGTCATTTATGCTACCTTTGTCACTGTAGGTCTTTCTGCAGAGCTCGGGAGCCAAATTTACCCCACGTGCAGTTGCACGAGTAATGCATGGCATTGCTAGTCCAGCTTATCCTTCTGCAACCTGGGCAAAGACTCATTTCTGGTAAGTGGTATTGTTTGTAAATACAGGACTTGCCTAATCTTGGGCTTGCTCTGTTGGATAACATAATAACATAATGCTGTCAAACCTACTTTTAATAGTCACAACAATGTGGCTTTAGAATGTTCCTAATTAAATTAGTAACTGATATAGGGTTTCCTTTTTGTCCTTGTGCGCTTTGTTTGAGTTTCTGCTAAACTTTAACCGTGAAGTATACACTCTACCCTCTCTTGTACATTTGGTATTTTTTGTTGTATTAGGTTATTTCAGTTCCAATCAGACAATCAGGTCAATCATCAAACAAGAAAAAATTAATAGCTTGCTTCAGATAAATGAACCTGCCACAATAAAGGAACTGGTGGATCTCAAACCAACTTTTAATCTTCTGTTCAAAATTACAGAAGTATCCTTCAATTCTTTAAACTTTTACATCTCCACCATACATTTCATGCCAGTGGTCTTTTTTTTTTTGTTAATTTTATAAGAAACCAGGAGAGTTTAAATTTTAATTTGTTAGATAAGAAAGTTCCATATTTTAGGATGAGTTGTATGGTGGCTGGCAGGCCACAATCTCAACTATTAGATACTTAAGCTACTTATTATATTGGGTTGCAGGGGAAGATATACTCATGTCGATTTTAATGTGGTAATGGAAGCTGCCAAACTGGAGCTCATGAATCTTGTAGGGAAGGATGGACCCTAGAGCGCTCTGCATTTATAACGATAACCTGTATGTTATTTGCCGCAGTAGTGTAGAATCCCACCCTCATTTATGTTTCCATTGCAAATCCAGTGCTGTTTGTTTGACTCAGATAACAGAATGGACTCAAATTACCACTCCTAGGTTGTCCTATGTAGATATGATTAGATGGATGTTGAGGAAGAGAAGATGCTCCGATCCAAATTCAGCAAACAAGTTCAGGTTACTGCACTTGCTGCTATATATGCAATATCGACTGCACGGAATGATGTGTTATGGAATCCAAAATTGCTACAATTTCTTATACTGTACGGAATATAATTAAAGAGCATTGCAAAGAATAGTCCAAAGTATTATGCTTCCAAACAATATGTCTGGATGTGGATAAAAGATTGGTTTGTAACATTTGTAGCATATGATATACGAGCCAATAATACTATCAGCAGCTGAAGAGAAGTTAGCTAGTTCAACACATGGCTCCAAAATCTAACATGTAAGCAGTCAAGTGTTCAATGTTACAAGACTTACAACTCCCTTTTTAAGATAATTTCCCTGATTGCCTGTAATCTGGGATGGATTATAGACAAAGATTCTCCAAACTATTCATGCACTAACACTTTATGCTACAATAGCTACAGCTTCTTGCAGGAACGAAATCTGTCGAACTTCCGAATGGTTCATACTTCATACCCAGCCAGAACCAAAACTCTGGACTATTAACAACTACGATAGCCAGATCACATTCATGTCCAACTGCCAATATTTTTGCTCTATACCTGGAAGGGAAACTGTGTATTTCCTAACTAGCACAAACGTGTGATCTGCCACCACAGGTGCATTAGTCAGGATTCTTCTCCCTGAAATAACAAACCCTGCAAGAAAAATCATGTCATGAACCGAGTTCTTTTGTTGGCAACACACTCATGATATCTTGACAACATTTGGTCAGTGAGAACATTTTTCGAAATTCGACTTCAAGCTGTGTGAAGGCCTTGTATAAGATATTTTTTAAGTAACTCAAGATTCTTTCTTTATACTTTCAAGTTTCATGTTGTTCCAAACACAATATCTTTCTTCGGGTCCCTCAAACTTATTCAATTCTTACAGGCCATCAATCACATTGACAAATTTTTATGTAACTCATGAAGTAGATACTTTTTTTTTACTGTTGATTTTGTACTTAGTTGATGGGTTTCTTTTAATTCGTCAGGGGGTAATTAAGTTACCCTACTCAATTTTGATTAGAAAATTTTTTGACAATGGGGAAAAGGAAAGAAACAACCTAGCCTATGTTAGTGGTGAATCCTAAACAAGTTTGAGCACAGACTTTTGCCATGTCATGAGCTTGTTGAATTTGTTGACGATTCACCTAGAACAAAGTTCAAAGCAGCAGTCTTGATATGTTGGAGAGTCCATGATATTGTAACTGGAGCTGAAGCACATCCCTGCATTGATGTGGTTAAAATTTTTAAAATTGTGGTACTAATGTACCCATTGGCTTAAATTAGCTAATCTTTAGTTTTATTTTTGAAAATTCATGTTTTTAATATCTTGTAGTAGTTCGTCTTTAATTTCATTTGTGATTTTTTTGGGTGTGAAAATACCTTTTTTTATGGATATGGTTAAAATTGTAAAATATTAGTTTTTCATTGATATGGTTAAAATTCTGAAAATTGGAATATTACTTTTGAGTGAAACTTCTTATAAAGTTTTTATTTTATTTAAATTCATCATTGGTTATTGATTGATATCTTCTTGGTGGACGGTGGTGACCCACCATTCCCAAAATCTTGGATACGCCACTATGTGTGTTACACGATTATGACTTATTTATAATAATTAGTATTTTTTATAAAATGATTTTAAAAGTTTGTTACTACTTTGCCGAAAATTTAAATTTTGAACATATTGCTTACAAGTTACACCCGTGTAGGTCGCACTTCATGATTTTGATTTTTCCAATATGTTTGAGTTTATTACTATTTAAGGTCGATTACATCTAATGGTTGTTTTTCGTGCCTGATGCTATCTTGTATAAAGTTATAGATATTATTTAGATCACAATCCATATTATACTACTAGAATTCGCACTAGAAAAATCAGATGTCACTTCTTACTGCAAATTTTTCAATTTTTTTGCTTTTCTCTTCTATATTATGGCAAGAAATTACACGATACCATTGTATAATGCTCAAAATATACTTCAAAATAGGATCCATTTATACAACTTATAATAATAATAAAAAATAAACGGTATCATATGAATAATATTTTATTCTTAGCTTGTGGAATCAGTAACAATAAAGAAGTTATGAAAAGCCTATAATTTTAATATAATTAGGAGTACCACATGAATTATGGTAAGAACATAAATTAAAATCATTTAGTTATGGGGAACAAATGTTTTCTTTTTAAAGTGTGATAGCTAGTACCTTTGGGGTTTTTTTTTGTTGTTCCTATATTCCCCATCGGGAAATTTCAATATGTTGTTCCTATTTTGAATCTTTTCACACATAGTGTAATTTTATGACTTAAATCTCCATTGGTTTTAAGTTGCATTCAAAGTGTCCATACTATTCGATAGTCATCTTTTTTTTTTCTCTTTTAATCAAACTTTTGTCTTATTCGTTGCCTAACATAAATTAATTAACTCAAGAAGCTAGAAACTTTATTTTTAATTAATTAAATTTTTATTTAAAATAGTGGAGTCTGATGTAAAAACGGACCATTAAGCATCAGAATCTTACCCGATTTCAAATAGGAACAACAAAAGAAAACCCGAAAGGATATATATTTAAGAAAACTTCGAAAACTTCGAAAACTTCAGAGACAGAGACCCATATATACATCAAAAACTTGCGAAATCTCAAGTTCAAGAACCGCATCTGCGTATACTTCTTGCGTTGATTTCTTGTCTGCTGCATGCTGATCACCGGGTAAGTTTCATGCTACACCATATCTTTTCTCTCTATCTCGTTGATAGCTGCATCCAACCATGAACCATATAAGCATATAAAACCAAAAAAACTGATTAAAACTGTTGCAAAGAATGTTTCAGAGTTATATTTTTTATGTATATATTATCTATGAGATTTCACATGTTTTTGATGCATATATTTTGGCTTCTTGATTAATAGCCTCTGCCTATTGTCTTCTTTTTTTACTGATTGCTTGTATTAATCGGGGCGTCCCATGAGAGTTGTACCAACTACCAAGTTCTTCGAACAAGTGTCTTTTGTAATATCTAAATTCTCAACCCTTTCATTTTTTTTTTTTTTTTTTTTTCATGTTTAAGGTGCAAAAGTTTGCAAGTATTAAGTCCCCGTACTTTTGGAAAGAGGGAAACAGAACTGAAACTAAACTGAATTGAGAGAAAATGAACGGTAGAGAGTAACTAAATTGTACTGAAAATAAGTCCAAAGAACAGGGTGTAAGTCTTTTCACCTCTATTTCAAGTAAAGGTAAAAGCCTAAAAGGTATACTAAATGAAAAATCTTTTAGTATGTGAATAATGTGATCACTCTTTTATTAATAAGATAAATATGATATTATAGATGTTCCTAATGGTATGCCTTGTTGTCAAGGATAGTAAAAGTTACTATCTACTTAGATGAATAACATGAAAACACTTAATTAAACAAATAAGGGGAGAAATAACCTTTGAACTACTTTCTCTTACACACTTAACTCGAGTATGGTAATCTAGGTATCTAAGTTTGTCAAGCTTCCTGGGTAAGGTTAATTAAGGGCGCTATAATTATTTGAGGGTTTAGTAGCCCGTATGATATCAAGGAAAAATAGTACATTGGTAATTAATTAAATGTAGTGAAGTCATTTGATTTAATAACATCTAAAATTCAAGTATGATTCATTATTTATAGTTTCGAGTATCATATATAGGAATTCTATTTTTTATTAATTGGTTTAAGTATGTACTTGGCTTTTTCTTACGTGTACATTTGTGTTATGTGTTGGTCAATGTATTTGATATATTTTGCGTTATGTGTTATGTGTTGCTACAAGTATTTAGAGGAGTGTTGCATGGAATAGGGGTGTCCGGAAGGTCTGAAGCATGTCTTTGCTATTCTATTCTATTTATTAATTAAGTTTGGATCTTTGTTTGTGAGGTTCAACAAGGGTCCTTAAAGTGTTTCCAATTAGTACGAAAATAAATTAAGTTAAATAGTCTTCTGTTATGTTATTTTCATCAAATTTGGTTATAAAACTATTATTCAAGTTTTATTTATCCCTACGGCAGTAGTACTTTTAAATTCTTTTAATTTCCCTAGAAAAAATATCTATAAATATAGAGAGGAAAACGGGGTGTTACATAGACAACCTGATAGTTCCCCAATAATTGATGTTTAACAAAGTCAGACTCATATCACTAAGCTTTAAGGGGTTTTATTGTGTGTAATGTGATTTATTGTGTTCTCTTGTTTAACATTTGATTCAGGACTAAATATTTTGTACCACAAATATATACCATTGTGTGTATAAATTTTTATCTGCTCATGAAAGAAACATAACCATAAATTCTACCTTTGCGCATCTATAGTCAACAACCATTCAAGTAGACATGAAATGTTGCAACACGATAAATTTGGTTTTCTTTTATTCTGTAACTATCATTTTCAGTGGGTTTTGTACTCTTTGAGCATTGATGTTATGTTTGGAATAATGGGTTGCAAGCAGATCATATCATGGCACATAAAAAGGAATTTGATTTTGACAATGGTAGCATGCCAATAGACTTGTTGATGATGATCCTTATCAACCTCCCGGTAAAATCTCTAATACGATTTACTTGTGTGTGTAAATCTTGGTTGCGGCTCATTCGAAACGATGTTCAATTTGCTATCACACACTATGTCTCTCGAAGTACATTATCGGCTTGTTTGATGGAGAATTTTGATTACATTGTCTTTGACTTCTATGATTATTTGAAAAAACTTGATGGCAAATTAGGTGAAAGTTTATACAAGATTTGCATCTTCTCTTTAACTGAAAAGAAGACATTATGTGAAGTGAAAAAGTTTGAGCTAGGACTTGGTTTGGGATATGTGTCGGTATCCAACTTTTGTCATGGCATAATATGCATACATGTCACTCCTCAACCTGATAGGTGTATAGGGGAGTCTTCTAAACTCATTTTATGTAACCCATCGATTCGGGAAGTAGTCGAAGTGCCAGTGTCCCTCAACATTAAAATCCATGGGATGACCAGCTTTGGCATTGGGTATGACTCTGTTTGTAATGACTACAAAATTGTGGCAACCATCGATGTTGGATCCTTTTCGCGTCCTACTTGGATGGTGGATATCTTCTCTATCAATAATCGTCGTTGGTGTAGTCTGCATGACGTAAACATCCTTCCACAACACATGTCGTTGAGGGACCCTGTGTTGAATAGTAACATGATAATACTCTTAACTGGAACTGTGGCAAGTTCATACTATCTTTTGACATGGTTGATGAGAAATTTAACGAGATCCCAATGCCAAACTGCCTATGCCGGAAGAGATGTGTACATGATCTATTAACGGCTTGCCATGTTAAGGTTTGCCTATGTTGCTACTCATATCATTCCAATGAAGATATCAACATATGGGTACTAACTTGCTTGAATGTAGGTGATAAAAGCAGAGTTGGTAACAACGCAGGATATAGTTGGGTTAAGCAAGTTTCACTTAGATTTCCAGATCAAGAGGTTGTTTCTCCTGTGAATCTTTGGATGAATGACAATGAACTTTTGGTAAATGTGAAGATTGATGAGGATTTATATGAGGTATGTTCTTATGACCTTCGCACCCAACAACTAAAGAGAACAGGACGTCGAGGTATAATACTTGGTCAAGTTTGTGCTTATACAGAAAGCTTGGTGTCGATCAAGAGTATCATGTCAACATACAACAAATCCAACATGGTTGACTGAGGACAATGACACATTAGAGCACAAGAATAATTATGGATGCGTCTATTTCATTCGAGAGATTGCTCGAAGAAGTAATTATGTTCGGTGGTCCTATAACTTTAAGCTAGTATGATTATGAGCTAGTTTTAGCAAAGGTGCTGACAATATTTCTGTTGCCTCTGTACAAGTGGATATTTTTGTCACATTCTAGGTATTTCACTGTATTTTGTCTTCTATTTATATTCAAGCTTTTTGCTCCTTTTTTTTCCCAATTCTTGCATGATTTTTTGTAGTATGACAAAGATGATGCATAATTGCATATGCTGTAATATATCAGTCTTGACTCACAGTCATATGCAGAAAGAGTATCATAGTAAGTGTAGCAGAAGAGAGTGAAAGAAATTATAGGTTAAGGTTCGGAATTTATTATCAGCTCATGTTTACGTAATGTCGATTTAGTATATTTGGAAAGTAGGATAACAATAATAATCTTTCTTCCCTCCTCTTATATATTGATGTTTTCAGTATTACGAGGAACTCCGAAAAAATAGTCGAGATTTGTAAACAATGAAAAACGCAATGGCAAACTTGTGAACGACAGTGTTGTGCTTGTCGCATTAGTATGGAGTATTTAGACTTTGCCTTTTGTTTGTTGAGTTACAGTGCTATGCTTCACAAGCGAAATTTGCCTAGATTTTTTAGTATTGGATTTGGCCGGGTGAAAATCAATCTGTTTTTACTTCCCTTTTCCTTTTAAGGAAACTTTGCAGTCTGCTGCCATGAACAAATGACTAATCAGTCATGATGACTTTTTAGTCTATTGCAGAATGGTGTCAGAGGTTTAATGCTGGATATGTATGTGCAACTTTGATTAACGTTTTCTCGTGTATGTGTTAGTAGTTTTCTCTTTGTATTTTCTTAAAGAGGTTGCTGAAGGCATTGCCTAAATCTGGTCACTCACTTTTGCTGGTCAATCTCTTTCCTAATGTGTGAGATGTAGCCAGGCATAATTGAGCTTGGTGATAGATATGCTGGCCGCTTGTTACAATCTCTAGGGTTTGATTTCTGTAAGGTAATATGTCATTTTTCATAAGCGCCGAGAGCACTGGCATAACCACATATTAGTTGATTGCGTTATTTACCTTTATGAGAAAAGAATCAAATACATGATTCACCTTTTTCTGTCTAATCTCTATTAACTCTTGAGGACTTTGGTGTCTACCATTTTTGACCAATATACCCCTAACTAGAAAAGAAAACTAGATTACCTACTACTCTATTAGTATAAAAATAAAAATAAAAATAAAAATAATAAAGGGGAAAATCGATCTAACAAACTGCGAATCAGTTACAACTTATTTTTCGACTTCACACGCATAGCGTGCATATAAAGGCTAGTGTCTCTATATGTCAATTACCTATTCTCATCAAGTGAATAGAATTTATGATTGAATTTATAGTATTCCCAAATACATGATTGGGAATCAACTTGGAGATGTAAGAATTTCAACTCTCTTGAAGTATTAGTTAAGCAATTAGCTTCATTGGCTGACTTGTTCAGATATTAAAAGCCATTAGTTTCACGTACAAGAACAAAAAGATTATGTGCTTGAAAGACGTGTAAAGCCAAAGTCGGGCTTATATAATATACAGACCTCAATCCTTACAATATGCTTACAAATCAGGCTGAAACCTTTATTTGAGTTGCACTAAAAGAAATGGTTGCTAATCTTGCTATCTACTGATGCAAAATTCAATCAGGCTTTGGAATTGGGATTATAGAAATAAACTTTTTTGCACGTTCAAGATCCTGGTTCCAACAAAGAAACTAAACCATTACAATGATTTTTAATAAATTTAAACATAGAAAAAACTAAAATTTATCCGACTAATTTGGCACGCCAATCAAAATCAGAGGGCGCAAGTCACACCCCTCTTCAAAACAAATGGCAGTAGTTTCTGACTCCAACCTTAGCCTTTAATGGTGAAATTAGAAGCACTTCCTGTGAACAATTGATGGCCCAGATTCATCATACTCGGCCTTCGCTATCCACATCTGCAGTTTAAGAAAAGCAGGCAAATGTCAGAATTCTGGAAGCAGGATTGAGTTTTCACAAAATTCAGCAGATCAAAACAAAGACACATACCTGCTGGAAGGTGCTAAGGGATGCCAAGATAGACCCACCAATCCAGACACTGTATTTTCTCTCGGGTGGTGCCACAACCTTAATCTTCATGCTGCTCGGTGCTAGTGCAGTGATTTCCTTGCTCATTCTATCAGCAATACCAGGAAACATGGTGGTACCACCACTGAGTACTATGTTTCCATACAAGTCTTTCCTAATATCCACATCACATTTCATGATCGAGTTATAGGTGGTTTCATGGATACCAGCAGCTTCCATTCCAATGAAAGATGGTTGGAAGAGAACCTCAGGGCATCTGAATCTCTCACCACCAATGGTTATCACCTGCCCATCAGGAAGCTCAAAACTCTTCTCAACCGCAGAGCTGGTTTTTGCAGTCTCCATCTCCTGCTCGTAGTCAAGGGCAATATAAGCAAGCTTTTCTTTCATGTCCCTCACAATTTCGCGTTCAGCTGAGGTGGTGAAAGAGTACCCACGTTCAGTCAGGATTTTCATCATGTAGTCTGTCAGATCTCGGCCAGCCAGGTCGAGACGAAGGATGGCATGTGGGAGAGCATACCCTTCATAAATTGGCACCGTGTGGCTGACACCATCTCCAGAGTCCAGCACGATACCTGCAATTGGATTACACAATATATAAGATAGGCGCTATCTCGGTATTTGTAGAAAAGAGCATCAGAAGTTCAAGACAGTTAACTTGATCACTTCATTCAGAAATCCTGAAACAAGAAGTATATGGTTTTCTTTCTACTTGGCCAAGTAGAAAAAATAGAATGCAAAGACAGTCAATCTGCAAGAAGTTTTTCTTTATAGGAGGAGGTGGAAAACACATGATACTCATGTTAAATGGCAACCAGCAACAAAAGGGCTGTATTGGAAAAGATAATAAGTTGAACAATTTTTTCAGGGATAAATAAGCTGTCGGAGAAAAGAGGACTGCATTAATAGGGTACATGACTTCCAGATGATTATGAAAGATTATATAACCGCCACAGAAATAGCTTGATGTGGTTCTTGAGCACCAACATTGGTATAGCTCTCTAACATTACTCTCCAACTCATTTTTTACTTTCTCTCACCTCAAGATACTCCCAAGCGCACCCCTTCAAAAATTGCTAACATTGGTATTGCTCTCCAATGAGCTCTTCAATTCATTTATTATGTTTAATTCCTGTTTTCCAAAAATCAAAAAGCAAAAAAAAAATTGAAAATAAATAATTATCATTGACATGTGTCACATTAATATACCAAGAGCATGCTCTCCCAATGCTCTTAGGGGAGAGCATTGCTCCAAGTCCTCCCTCTCCATGGAGAGCGAACGAAGAGCACCTCGAGAGCACCAATGTTGGGCTAGAGTTGGCTCTCCATTTTCTCTCTCCTTGGAGAGCTTTTTGGAGAGCAACTTGGAGAGTTAGCTAGGGTTGGAAAGGGGAGGTCAAAACGTATGCAATCCACCTCTACTAGAAATTAATTATATATGTAAAAAAGAAACGCAGCTTTGGAAACGCAGTGCCTGCAGCCATTGTCCAATTACAGACTACAATATGATTGAACCCGTAATGGCTTCCAAAATCTAACTAATGCCCGGATTAGTGGCCCCTTACCCAAAATAAGCATCATTTATTCGAAAGCTCATGCAAATAAAAAGGAACCCTTTGAAGACGCTATGAAGCATATTCAAAGTGAATCTTCAATGATATAGTGTCTTACCGGTTGTACGACCACTAGCATACAGTGAAAGAACAGCCTGAATCGCAACATACATAGCAGGAGCATTGAAGGTCTCAAACATGATTTGAGTCATCTTTTCACGATTTGCCTTAGGATTGAGAGGGGCTTCAGTAAGGAGGACAGGGTGCTCTTCTGGAGCAACACGAAGCTCATTATAGAAGGTGTGATGCCATATCTTTTCCATGTCATCCCAGTTGCTAACGATACCATGCTCAATCGGATATTTCAGGGTCAAAATTCCACGCTTTGATTGAGCTTCATCCCCAACATATGCATCTTTCTGGCCCATGCCAACCATCACACCAGTGTGACGGGGGCGACCAACAATGCTAGGAAACACAGCTCGTGGAGCATCATCACCAGCAAATCCAGCCTACACAGGTAAATAAGATCAATGCACTGCAAATGGATAAAGATAAAAGGAAGACACGGCCTAATAACTCTATGTCAAAGAATCCCTACTCCAAGTCCCCGACTAAGGTACACAAAACCAACGGTCCTACTCCTGAATACAGTATGACAATCAGAAACATTCAATTTAACAAAAAACTGAACTTCTTCAACATTGCCAAATCCAACCCTCCTAACCAACCCAAACCGTACTCGTCTTCAAGTCCAAAACAGCCTCCAAAAGTCGGAAGCACAGCCATAATTCATAGAAGAAAAAATTTACCTTAACCATTCCAGTTCCATTGTCACAAACAAGGGGCTGAATATCCTCACCATCAGCCATCTTAAATCACCTGATAAAAGATAATGAAGGGTCGAATTAATATCCTCGAAATGGTGAAATTAAAACTATTTCACCCGAAACAACAATTTCTAAAAAAAATTAATCTATCTATATCTATACTAATATATTAAAAGGTGTGCCTAAACAAGAAACGGTGCCACGTGGCGCTATAGGGTTTGATCTCGAGACCTCAAGAACATATACTAAAGTCTTAACCACTAGACCAAATAACATTTAGTATTATCCTCTTAAAGTATAATATTAATAAATGAAAATTTTCCTTACCCGGGGCATAGCCCGGGCCTAATAACTAGTTATTTCTCATAAACAATCATCTACAAAAACACTAATCAACAAACATTATCATCTCCAGCTCAAAAACAAATAATGCCCTGATAAATGACCAAATACAAAATATAATTCATGATTCATTTTGTTAAAATATCCAGGCTCATTTAAGTACATTGAATTATATATTCGTTAAAAAAAACCAAACATGGATCTTGTCATGGGAAAACAAATAAATATACAAAATTAATTAATTCGATCAACGTTACAAAAATAATTAAAGCAACCATATTCCTCAATTAAACAAAGTAAATGAATAATCAAACAAAACAATCAAATGCAGAAATGTACGTTCATATATAAGTGCAACGAAAATGAGATAATCAAGCGTACAAATTACACATTCATTAGACAAATGTAATATGCAAATCGATAGAAATTACAAAACTGATCAATAAAAAACGCAGAATTTCGTGTAGAAAATAGAGAATTCAATGATCAAATGAGAAAGAAATTACCAGAAAATGGAGAAGAAGAATGAGAGAGAGAAAATGAGAGAAGAATAAGAATGATATGAAGAAATGAAGAGAGATTGATGAAGAAAAAACCCTAAAGATTGGGAGAGAGTAATTTGATGTGTTTGTGAGAGAGAAACGGAGGACCTTTGAATTTGCAAATTTCACGAGTGGCCAAGCACGTCGAGAAAGGTACTAATATAAAATTATATTTTGAATTTTGAAATCAAATTTTGCCAAAATGACAAAATAAAATACCCTTTAATAGTGTAAATAAAATAAAAATTCTTTTTTCTTTGAAGACACCTAAGAAATATCTAAGATTTTAATGTAAATAAGTTGTTATGTGACTTGTGAGGATAGTAAACAAAAAGGTTGGTTCCGAAATAATGAGTTGTCAAGGGATATTAAAATATTAAATTATTATTTCAATACTTCTTGTGTACGTGTTTTTTTAATACTTGTATCATATGGTATGGACACAAATTTTTAGTATATGAGAGAAGAGTGATAAAGAGATAGAGAGGTAAAAAAAAAAAAAGGATACTGCGTGTGCTAGGAAAGATATAGAGATAGAATATTTCCAATTTAGGATATAATAATATGCGATTTCCATTTTAAGGAAATGGTGCAAGCATTAATTGAATCATATGAGCTAATTGAGCTTTTCCAATATTATGACATAGTAATATATTTGAAACAAAAAGTCATATATTAACCAATATTATAATACATTTGACAATAACATAGTTATATTACCTTTATCTAGCATCACCTGTTCACCATATATATTACCAACAATCATCAATCAATCAATCAATATATCAATATATATATATAAAGGAGGAACTTTTCGGGAGCATAGGGAGCTCCTCAAGATTTCGAGGTCGTAGAGTGCGCCACGTAGGATTGTCATGTCATTAATTATTATTTTTATTTTTTACAAAAATAGAGTTCTACAAAAATTTAAATACGTATAAGAAGTTTTGGATAAGTGAAAATTAGAGTTTGATTTTGAATTAACAACCTAAATAATTATATTATGTAAATTGCGTATAACTTTTGCTACGTAATTCAGAATATTATAATTTTTGTACCATTGGATAGTGCTCGAAATATACTTCGAAATAAGATCCATTTACAATATAGTTCGACAACTTATGAAATAGAGAGCGCCACGTAGGATTGCCATGTCATTAGTTTTA
This sequence comes from Beta lomatogona, assembly GCA_947646795.1. Taxonomy (NCBI): domain Eukaryota; kingdom Viridiplantae; phylum Streptophyta; class Magnoliopsida; order Caryophyllales; family Amaranthaceae; genus Beta; species Beta lomatogona. The sequence continues at coordinate 49,907 of CANSNZ010000486.1, forward strand.
AATCTAAATATTATAAAAAATAGAGTACTTCATATATTTAAATACCTAAAAGTAGTTTTGGATAGGGAAAATTAGAGTTTCATTTTGAATAAACAACCCAAATAATTATATTATGTAAATTGCGTATAACTTTTGCTACGTAGTACGTAATATTATAATTTTTGTACCATTGGATAGTGTTCGAAATATACTTCGAAATAAGATCCATTTACAATATAGTTCGACAACTTATGAAATAGAGAGCGCCACGTAGGATTGCCATGTCATTAGTTTTAAATTTAGATATTATAAAAAATAGAGTCCTTCATATATTTAAATACCTAGAAGTAGTTTTGGATAGGGAAAATTAGAGTTTCATTTTGAATAAACAACCTAAATTATTATATTATGTAAATTGTGTATAATTTTTGCTACCTAATTCAAAACATTATAATTCGTCTACCATTGGAGAGTGCTTGAAATATGCTTCAAAGTAAGATCCATTTAGTCATTTACAATATAGGGTCACAAATCATGAAAATATTTAAAGAATAGAGTTTTACATAGATTTAAATGCATATAAGGAGCTTTTGATAAGCGAAAATTAGATTTTGGTTTTGAATTAACAACCTAAATTATTATATTATCTAAATTGTGTATAATAATTTTTGTACCATTGGATAGTGCTCTAAATATGCTTTGAAATAAGATCAATTTACAATATAGTTCTACAACTTATGAAATATAATAAAATAAACAACAATGTAAAATCGATAGTCTAATTTTAAATAAAAAATCTAAACTATTATACAATGTAAATTGATTATAACTTTTGCTACATAATTCGCAATAGTATAGTTTTTTTTACTGTCGGAGAGTGCTCGAGATATGCTTTGAAATAAGATCTATATACAATATTGTTTTACAACTTATGAAAATGTATTTATTTAGATGAACAATAACATATTATTTATTCTTTATTTTAAATATATAAAAATAGCGTATTATACCTGACAATACTAATTATGTCTTTAAGAATCATACTTTTAAAAATTGAGTTATATAAAGATAAAAAATTCATATCCATTTGAACCTATAGCATTCTATGATGGCATTACATGAAGAATCAAATGAAAGTTTGTCATCGAGATTGCAGAGGTATTATGCAATTAAAGAATTATTCTATTCCTAGAATATTTATTGCATACATAATTATTTATGTTTTTTTCCATATATCTATATGTAAGATCTTATTCTTTTCTCCATGAACTTAATTCTACTAAAACTATTTGGAAATCAAGATTCGCGTTTCTAGACTGTTTAAGGTCACGGATCATAAAAAAAGGGGAAGTTTGATAAGTCTTGATATGGTCATGATTGATGATCAAGAGGTATTTTTTTCTCTCTTAAATAGTATTTTCAATTATTAATAGAGGTTAGTTTTACATTTAATTAATTTTATTCATGAAACTATCATTATGATCTTCTTTTTTGCTTTTTCATCTTCCATTCTATATGCGTTAGTGTTTATGTGCTATATTCAAAGTTGAAGTTGTGCTGACACTCATGCTTTTCTCTATTATTTCTGTTCTGCATCTATTAAAATTAATTACCCTCGCTCTACTTTCTTAAATTATCATTCGGGTATTATTCATGTTAAAACTGTGTTAATTATTGTTAGTCATACCTATTATTAGGATACCATTTAATAATAGAGTTAGTTACAATATTTAATTGGATATTAAAAATTATAAAATTTATATATCTTAATAACAAATCTAGAAATTATAGTATGATGACAAATACTTTCCCTGTTCTTTTTCTAATACAACAATTGGTGTGGGCATGGTTTTTAAGGAAATAAAAAATGGGTGATTTAGCATAGAGGTACCCCTTTAGTAAACTAGAGTAGGGGATAAATAATCCTTAATAAAGTAAACGCAACTTTATGAGGCAATTTAGATAATTAATGAGGGTTTTATTAACATAAAATAAAGGCAATATTGTCAACAATAGTTGCTTTTGTTTTACCAAAAGTGAAATAGTTACAAAAGATGAAACTACCCAAAGCGGTAATTGTTGTAATAGAAAAGGAATGGAGAAAGTTATAAATACAATAGTGTTGAAAAATCTCATTTCACAGCAACACAATATTGACAATAATATTAACAAAAAATATTTACAAAAAGATAAAATAAGCAATAACCCGTGCGCGCCACGTAGGATTGCCACGTCATCAATTTATATTTTTATTTTTTATAAAAATAGAGCTCTAGATGATTTAAATACATATAAGGAGATTTGGATAAGCGAAAATTAGAGTTTGGATTTGAATCAACAACCTAAATTATTATATCAAGAAAATTGTGTATAAGTTTTGCTACGTAATTCGGAATATTATAATTTTTGTACCATTGGAGAGTGCTCAAAATATGCTTCGAAATAAGATCCATTTATAATATAGTTGTCCAACTTATGAAATATAGAGCGCCATGTAGGATTGCCATGTCATCAAATTTTTTTTTTTTTCTAAAAATATAGTTCTACATAGATTTAAATACATATAAAGAGTCTAGGATAAGCAGAAATTAGAGTTTCGTTTTGAATGAACAACCTAAATTATTATATTATGTAAATTGTGTATAACTTTTGCTACCTAATTCAGAATATTATAATTTTTGGACCATTAGATAGTGCTCGAAATATGCTTTGAAATAAGATCCATTTACAATATAGTTCTACAATTTATGAAATAGAGAACGCCACTTAAGATTGCCATGTCATTAGTTTTTAATTTAAATATTTGAAAAAATAGAATTCCACATATATTTAAATACATAAAAGAGTTTTGGATATGGGGAAATTAGAGTTGCGTTTTGAATAAACAACCTAAATTATTATATTATGTAAATTGAATTTAACTTTTGCTACCTAATTCAAAACATTATAATTATTTTACCATTGGAGAGTGCTTGAAATATGCTTTAAAATAGGATCTATTTAAAATATAGTTTTACAACTCATGAAAATATATTAGATTAGATGCATTGTAGGACATTATTTAGTCTTTTTTTAGATAAATATAATAATGGCTATAAGTATTAAGTATAGTGTATTATATGTGATTATAACATTTGATTATAGGTCTAATTTACAGGATTAAACATATTATCTTTCAAAACCTCAACCTTACTCAACTAAACTAAAACAATATAGTATTGCAACAAAATTTATTAACTAAATTCTATAGCGATAAAGTTTCATACTTCCTTCGTTCTGTTTTAAATGAAACGTTTGCTTTTTCACGCAACCCAACACACTTCTTTAATCACTAATATCTTTAGTTGTGCACACATAAAAAATATAAAAAAGTTATAATTTGATAGTATGCATCGAGACGAATCTAACAAGATCCCACTTGACTATGTTTTTCTTTATATAATAGCGATACATTGGTGTCAAAATTGATCAATGAATAGTGTCATTTCACCCAATGTTTCATTTAAAATAAAACAGAGGAAGTATTAGAGTTTTGGATTATGTAAAAATTAGAGTTTGACTTAAATAAAACAGTCTTAGAATATTATAAAGTGCTCCACCTAAGCATAGCATGTCATTCTTATCAATTTTTAAGAAAATATTCTTTCTGTCCAGCATCAATTAAATTATTACCATCTATTTTCTTAAAGTATCATTCGGGTATTATTCATATTAAAATTGTATTAGCTATTGTTAGTCATACCTGTTATTGGGATACCATTTAATAATAGACTTAGCTACAATATTCAATTGAATATTAAAAATTATAAAATTTATATAATACAATAACAAATCTAGAAATTACAGTATAATGACAAATACTTTCTCCGTTTTTTTTTTACTTCAACAATTCGTTTGGACATGGTTTTTAAGGAAATAAAAAATGGGTAGTTTAGCATAGAGGTACCATTTTAGTTAACTAGAGTAGGGGACAAATAAATCCTTATTATAAGGCAATCCGGGCAATTAATGATTGTTTAATTAACATAAAGTAAAGGTAATATTGTCAACAGTAGTTTCTTTTTTTACCCAAAGGGAAATGGTTCCAAAAAATGAAACTACCTAAAGTGGTAATTGTTGTAATAGAAAAAACATGGAGAAAGTATGTAAATACAATGATCTTGAAAAATCTCATTTTACAACAATACAAAATCAACAATAATTTTAACAAAAAAATTGCAATAAAATAAAATAAACAACAACCCGTGCAACGCACGGGCTTCAAACCTAGTATATATATATATATAAAGAAGGAACTTATCGGGAGCATAGGGAGCTCCTCAAGATTTCGAGGCCATAAAGTGCGCCACGTAGGATTGTCATGTCATTAATTATTATTTTAATTTTTTACAAAAATAGAGTTCTACAAAAAATTAAATACGTATAAGGAGTTTTGGATAAGCGAAAATTAGAGTTTGATTTTGAATTAACAACCCAAATAATTATATTATGTAAATTGCGTATAACTTTTGCTACGTAATTCGGAATATTATAATTTTTGTACCATTGGATAGTGCTCGAAATATACTTCGAAATACGATCCATTTACAATATAGTTCGACAACTTATGAAATAGAGAGCGCCACGTAGGATTGCCATGTCACTAATTAGTTTTAAATTTAAATATTATAAAAAATAGAGTTCTACATATATTTAAATACCTAAAAGTAGTTTTGGATAGGGACAATTAGAGTTTCATTTTGAATAAACAACCTAAATTATTATATTATTTAAATTGTTTAAATACAATGTAAATTGATTATAACTAATAGTATATTTTTTTTACCGTCGGAGAGTGCTCGAGATATGCTTTGAAATAAGATCTATATACAATATTGTTTTACAACTTATGAAAATGTATTTATTTAGATGAACAATAACATATTATTTATTCTTTTTTGAAATATATAAATATAAAAATAGCGTATTATACCTGACAATACTAATTATGTCTTTAAGAATCATACTTTTAAAAATTGAGTTATATAAAGATAAAAAATTCATATCTATAGTTTTGAACCTATAGCATTCCATGATGGCATTACATGAAGAATCAAATGAAAGTTTGTCATCGAGATTGCAGAGGTATTATGCAATTAAAGAATTATTTTATTCCTAGAATATTTATTGCATACATAATTATTTATGTTTTTTTCCATATATCTATATGTAAAATCTTATTTTTTTCTCCATGAACTTAATTCTACTAAAACTATTTGGAATAAAGATTCGCGTTTCTAAACTGTTTAAGGTCACGGATCATAAAAAAAGAGGAAGTTTGATAAGTCTTGATATGGTCATGATTGATGAAGAGGAATTTTTTTTCTCTCTTAAATAGTATTTTCAATTATTAATAGAGGTTAGTTTTACATTTAATTAATTTTATTCATGAAACTATCATTATGATCTTCTTTTTTGCTTTTTCATCTTCCATTTTATATGCGTTAGTGTTTATGTGCTATATTCAAAGTTGAAGTTGTGGCTGACACTCATATTTTTCTCTATTCTTTATGTTCTGCATCTATTACATTATTACCCTCGCTCTACTTTCTTAAATTATCATTCGGGTATTATTCATGTTAAAACTGTGTTAATTATTGTTAGTCATACCTATTATTAGGATACCATTTAATAATAGAGTTAGTTACAATATTTAATTGGATATTAAAAATTATAAAATTTATATATCGTAATAATAAATCTAGAAATTATAGTACAATGACAAATACTTCCCTGTTCTTTTTCTACTACAACAATTGGTGTGAGCATGGTTTTTAAGGAAATAAAAATGGGTGATTTAGCATAGAGGTACCCCTTTAGTTAACTAGAGTAGGGGATAAATAATCCTTAATAAAGTAAACGCAACTTTATGAGGCAATTTAGATAATTAATGAGGGTTTTATTAACATAAAATAAAGGCAATATTGTCAACAATAGTTGCTTTTGTTTTACCAAAAGTGAAATGGTTCCAAAAGATGAAACTACCCAAAGCGATAATTGTTGTAATAGAAAAGGAATGGAGAAAGTTATAAATACAATAGTGTTGAAAAATCTCATTTTTCACAGCAACACAAAATTGACAATAATATTAACAAAAAAATTTACAAAAAGATAAAATAAGCAACAACCCGTGCAATGCACGGGCTTCAAAACTAGTATAGTATATACTTGTATATATTGTCTAAGGTTTTTTTTTTTTTTTTGGTAAGAAGAATTTCCTCTAAGGCCGCCCTCACACAGGGTCAATCACCCAGAGGCGCAACAACCCCCAACCCCCCCCAAAAAAAAAAAAAAACAATATTAAAATTTTTGCTTCCACCAAGGTTTGAACCTTGGTCTCCCATGTGGGAGATAGGAGTCATACCATTGGACTCAAGGGTCCTTGGTAGTCTAAGATTATTTGATAATGTTCGGTGTTCTGAATTTGATGTATGAGATTACTAGTTTATATTGATTTAATAATAAAGTACTTGATATATTATTATGTTATGAAATGTTATATTATAAAATATACATAGTGACGCTTCTATTGTACTATGTCGGTACCGTGGAACTCCTCTTCTAGATTGACCAATCTTTTTTTGGTCGATTGATCACATGTGTTATGCTTACAATTCAAACTTTAAATGTATTCGTAAATATACAATATTGTTTTACAACTTATGAAAATGTATTTATTTAGATGAACAATAACATATTATTTATTCTTTTTTGAAATATCTAAATATAAAAATAGCGTATTATACCTGACAATACTAATTATGTCATTAAGAATCATACTTTTAAAAATTGAGTTATATAAAGATAAAAAATTCATATCCATAGTTTTGAACCTATAGCATTCCATGATGGCATTACATGAAGAATCAAATGAAAGTTTGTCATCGAGATTGCAGAGGTATTATGCAATTAAAGAATTATTTTATTCCTAGAATATTTATTGCATACATAATTATTTATGTTTTTTTCCATATATCTATATGTAAGATCTTATTTTTTTCTCCATGAACTTAATTCTACTAAAACTATTTGGAATAAAGATTCGCGTTTCTAGACTGTTTAAGGTCACGGATTATAAAAAAAGAGGAAGTTTGATAAGTCTTGATATGGTCATGATTGATGAAGAGGAATTTTTTTTCTCTCTTAAATAGTATTTTTAATTATTAATAGAGGTTAGTTTTACATTTAATTAATTTTATTCATGAAACTATCATTATGATCTTCTTTTTTACTTTTTCATCTTCCATTTTATATGCGTTAGTGTTTATGTGCTATATTCAAAGTTGAAGTTGTGGCTGACACTCATGTTTTTCTCTATTCTTTATGTTCTGCATCTATTAAATTATTACCCTCGCTCTACTTTCTTAAATTATCATTCGGGTATTATGCATGTTAAAACTGTGTTAATTATTGTTAGTCATACCTATTATTAGGATACCATTTAATAATAGAGTTAGTTACAATATTTAATTGGATATTAAAAATTATAAAATTTATATATCGTAATAATAAATCTAGAAATTAAAGTACAATGACAAATACTTCCCTGTTCTTTTTCTACTACAACAATTGGTGTGAGCATGGTTTTTAAGGAAATAAAAATGGGTGATTTAGCATAGAGGTACCCCTTTAGTTAACTAGAGTAGGGGATAAATAATCCTTAATAAAGTAAACGCAACTTTATGAGGCAATTTAGATAATTAATGAGGGTTTTATTAACATAAAATAAAGGCAATATTGTCAACAATAGTTGCTTTTGTTTTACCAAAAGTGAAATGGTTCCAAAAGATGAAACTACCCAAAGCGATAATTGTTGTAATAGAAAAGGAATGGAGAAAGTTATAAATACAATAGTGTTGAAAAATCTCATTTCACAAAGAACACAAAATTGACAATAATATTAACAAAAAAATTTACAAAAAGATAAAATAAGCAACAACCCGTGCAATGCACGGGCTTCAAAACTAGTATAGTATATAATTGTATATATTGTCTAAGATTTTTTTTTTTTTTGGTAAGAAGAATTTCCTCTAGGCTGCCCTCGCACAGGGTCAATCACCCAGAGGCGCAACAACCCCCAACCCCCCCAAAAAAAAAAAAAAAACAATATTAAAATTTTTGCTTCCACCAAGGTTTGAACCATGGTCTCCCATGTGGGAGATAGGAGTCATACCATTGGACTCAAGGGTCCTTGGTAGTCTAAGATTATTTGATAATGTTCGGTGTTCTGAATTTGATGTATGAGATTACTAGTTTATATTGATTTAATAATAAAGTACTTGATATATTATTATGTTATGAAATGTTATATTATAAAATATACATAGTGACGCTTCTATTGTACTATGTCGGTACCGTGCAACTCCTCTTCTAGATTGACCAATCTTTATTTGGTCGATTGATCACATGTGTTATGCTTACAATTCAAACTTTAAATGTATTCGTAAATATACAATATTGTTTTACAACTTATGAAAATGTATTTATTTAGATGAACAATAACATATTATTTATTCTTTTTTGAAATATATAAATATAAAAATAGCGTATTATACCTGACAATACTAATTATGTCTTTAAGAATCATACTTTTAAAAATTGAGTTATATAAAGATAAAAAATTCATATCCATAGTTTTGAACCTATAGCATTCCATGATGGCATTACATGAAGAATCAAATGAAAGTTTATCATCGAGATTGCAGAGGTATTATGCAATTAAAGAATTATTTTATTCCTAGAATATTTATTGCATACATAATTATTTATGTTTTTTTCCATATATCTATATGTAAGATCTTATTTTTTTCTCCATGAACTTAATTCTACTAAAACTATTTGGAATAAAGATTCGCGTTTCTAGACTGTTTAAGGTCACGGATCATAAAAAAAGAGGAAGTTTGATAAGTCTTGATATGGTCATGATTGATGAAGAGGAATTTTTTTTCTCTCTTAAATAGTATTTTCAATTATTAATAGAGGTTAGTTTTACATTTAATTAATTTTATTCATGAAACTATCATTATGATCTTCTTTTTTACTTTTTCATCTTCCATTTTATATGCGTTAGTGTTTATGTGCTATATTCAAAGTTGAAGTTGTGGCTGACACTCATGTTTTTCTCTATTCTTTATGTTCTGCATCTATTAAATTATTACCCTCGCTCTACTTTCTTAAATTATCATTCGGGTATTATGCATGTTAAAACTGTGTTAATTATTGTTAGTCATACCTATTATTAGGATACCATTTAATAATAGAGTTAGTTACAATATTTAATTGGATATTAAAAATTATAAAATTTATATATCGTAATAATAAATCTAGAAATTATAGTACAATGACAAATACTTCCCTGTTCTTTTTCTACTACAACAATTGGTGTGAGCATGGTTTTTAAGGAAATATAAATGGGTGATTTAGCATAGAGATACCCCTTTAGTTAACTAGAGTAGGGGATAAATAATCCTTAATAAAGTAAACGCAACTTTATGAGGCAATTTAGATAATTAATGAGGGTTTTATTAACATAAAATAAAGGCAATGTTGTCAACAATAGTTGCTTTTGTTTTACCAAAAGTGAAATGGTTCCAAAAGATGAAACTACCCAAAGCGATAATTGTTGTAATAGAAAAGGAATGGAGAAAGTTATAAATACAATAGTGTTGAAAAATCTCATTTTTCACAGCAACACAAAATTGACAATAATATTAACAAAAAAATTTACAAAAAGATAAAATAAGCAACAACCCGTGCAATGCACGGGCTTCAAAACTAGTATAGTATATACTTGTATATATTGTCTAAGATTTTTTTTTTTTTTGGTAAGAAGAATTTCCTCTAGGCTGCCCTCGCACAGGGTCAATCACCCAGAGGCGCAACAACCCCCAACCCCCCAAAAAAAAAAACAATATTAAAATTTTTGCTTCCACCAAGGTTTGAACCTTGATCTCCCATGTGGGAGATAGGAGTCATACCATTGGACTCAAGGGTCCTTGGTAGTCTAAGATTATTTGATAATGTTCGGTGTTCTGAATTTGATGTATGAGATTACTAGTTTATATTGATTTAATAATAAAGTACTTGATATATTATTATGTTATGAAATGTTATATTATAAAATATACATAGTGACGCTTCTATTGTACTATGTCGGTATCGTGGAACTCCTCTTCTAGATTGACCAATCTTTTTTTGGTCGATTGATCACATGTGTTATGCTTACAATTCAAACTTTAAATGTATTCGTAAATATACAATATTGTTTTACAACTTATGAAAATGTATTTATTTAGATGAACAATAACATATTATTTATTCTTTTTTGAAATATCTAAATATAAAAATAGCGTATTATACCTGACAATACTAATTATGTCTTTAAGAATCATACTTTTAAAAATTGAGTTATATAAAGATAAAAAATTCATATCCATAGTTTTGAACCTATAGCATTCCATGATGGCATTACATGAAGAATCAAATGAAAGTTTATCATCGAGATTGTAGAGGTATTATGCAATTAAAGAATTATTTTATTCCTAGAATATTTATTGCATACATAATTATTTATGTTTTTTTCCATATATCTATATGTAAGATCTTATTTTTTTCTCCATGAACTTAATTCTACTAAAACTATTTGGAATAAAGATTCGCGTTTCTAGACTGTTTAAGGTCACGGATCATAAAAAAAGAGGAAGTTTGATAAGTCTTGATATGGTCATGATTGATGAAGAGGAATTTTTTTTCTCTCTTAAATAGTATTTTCAATTATTAATAGAGGTTAGTTTTACATTTAATTAATTTTATTCATGAAACTATCATTATGATCTTCTTTTTTGCTTTTTCATCTTCCATTTTATATGCGTTAGTGTTTATGTGCTATATTCAAAGTTGAAGTTGTGGCTGACACTCATATTTTTCTCTATTCTTTATGTTCTGCATCTATTAAATTATTACCCTCGCTCTACTTTCTTAAATTATCATTCGGGTATTATGCATGTTAAAACTGTGTTAATTATTGTTAGTCATACCTATTATTAGGATACCATTTAATAATAGAGTTAGTTACAATATTTAATTGGATATTAAAAATTATAAAATTTATATATCGTAATAATAAATCTAGAAATTATAGTACAATGACAAATACTTCCCTGTTCTTTTTCTACTACAACAATTGGTGTGAGCATGGTTTTTAAGGAAATAAAAATGGGTGATTTAGCATAGAGGTACCCCTTTAGTTAACTAGAGTAGGGGATAAATAATCCTTAATAAAGTAAACGCAACTTTATGAGGCAATTTAGATAATTAATGAGGGTTTTATTAACATAAAATAAAGGCAATATTGTCAACAATAGTTGCTTTTGTTTTACCAAAAGTGAAATGGTTCCAAAAGATGAAACTACCCAAAGCGATAATTGTTGTAATAGAAAAGGAATGGAGAAAGTTATAAATACAATAGTGTTGAAAAATCTCATTTCACAGCAACACAAAATTGACAATAATATTAACAAAAAAATTTACAAAAAGATAAAATAAGCAACAACCCGTGCAATGCACGGGCTTCAAAACTAGTATAGTATATAATTGTATATATTGTCTAAGATTTTTTTTTTTTTTTTGGTAAGAAGAATTTCCTCTAGGCCGCCCTCGCACAGGGTCAATCACCCGGGAGGCGCAACAACCCCCAACCCCCCAAAAAAAAAAAAAACAATATTAAAATTTTTGCTTCCACCAAGGTTTGAACCATGGTCTCCCATGTGGGAGATAGGAGTCATACCATTGGACTCAAGGGTCCTTGGTAGTCTAAGATTATTTGATAATGTTCGGTGTTCTGAATTTGATGTATGAGATTACTAGTTTATATTGATTTAATAATAAAGTACTTGATATACTATTATGTTATGAAATGTTATATTATAAAATATACATAGTGACGCTTCTATTGTACTATGTCGGTACCGTGCAACTCCTCTTCTAGATTGACCAATCTTTATTTGGTCGATTGATCACATGTGTTATGCTTACAATTCAAACTTTAAATGTATTCGTAAATATACAATATTGTTTTACAACTTATGAAAATGTATTTATTTAGATGAACAATAACATATTATTTATTCTTTTTTGAAATATCTAAATATAAAAATAGCGTATTATACCTGACAATACTAATTATGTCTTTAAGAATCATACTTTTAAAAATTGAGTTATATAAAGATAAAAAATTCATATCCATAGTTTTGAACCTATAGCATTCCATGATGGCATTACATGAAGAATCAAATGAAAGTTTATCATCGAGATTGCAGAGGTATTATGCAATTAAAGAATTATTTTATTCCTAGAATATTTATTGCATACATAATTATTTATGTTTTTTTCCATATATCTATATGTAAGATCTTATTTTTTTCTCCATGAACTTAATTCTACTAAAACTATTTGGAATAAAGATTCGCGTTTCTAGACCTGTTTAAGGTCACGGATCATAAAAAAAGAGGAAGTTTGATAAGTCTTGATATGGTCATGATTGATGAAGAGGAATTTTTTTTCTCTCTTAAATAGTATTTTCAATTATTAATAGAGGTTAGTTTTACATTTAATTAATTTTATTCATGAAACTATCATTATGATCTTCTTTTTTGCTTTTTCATCTTCCATTTTATATGCGTTAGTGTTTATGTGCTATATTCAAAGTTGATGTTGTGGCTGACACTCATATTTTTCTCTATTCTTTATGTTCTGCATCTATTACATTATTACCCTCGCTCTACTTTCTTAAATTATCATTCGGGTATTATGCATGTTAAAACTGTGTTAATTATTGTTAGTCATACCTATTATTAGGATACCATTTAATAATAGAGTTAGTTACAATATTTAATTGGATATTAAAAATTATAAAATTTATATATCGTAATAATAAATCTAGAAATTATAGTACAATGACAAATACTTCCCTGTTCTTTTTCTACTACAACAATTGGTGTGAGCATGGTTTTTAAGGAAATAAAAATGGGTGATTTAGCATAGAGGTACCCCTTTAGTTAACTAGAGTAGGGGATAAATAATCCTTAATAAAGTAAACGCAACTTTATGAGGCAATTTAGATAATTAATGAGGGTTTTATTAACATAAAATAAAGGCAATGTTGTCAACAATAGTTGCTTTTATTTTACCAAAAGTGAAATGGTTCCAAAAGATGAAACTACCCAAAGCGATAATTGTTGTAATAGAAAAGGAATGGAGAAAGTTATAAATACAATAGTGTTGAAAAATCTCATTTTTCACAGCAACACAAAATTGACAATAATATTAACAAAAAAATTTACAAAAAGATAAAATAAGCAACAACCCGTGCAATGCACGGGCTTCAAACTAGTATAGTATATACTTGTATATATTGTCTAAGATTTTTTTTTTTTTTTGGTAAGAAGAATTTCCTCTAGGCTGCCCTCGCACAGGGTCAATCACCTGCAGGCGCAACAACCCCCAACCCCCCAAAAAAAAACAATATTAAAATTTTTGCTTCCACCAAGGTTTGAACCTTGGTCTCCCATGTGGGAGATAGGAGTCATACCATTGGACTCAAGGGTCCTTGGTAGTCTAAGATTATTTGATAATGTTCGGTGTTCTGAATTTGATGTATGAGATTACTAGTTTATATTGATTTAATAATAAAGTACTTGATATATTATTATGTTATGAAATGTTATATTATAAAATATACATAGTGACGCTTCTATTGTACTATGTCGGTACCGTGCAACTCCTCTTCTAGATTGACCAATCTTTATTTGGTCGATTGATCACATGTGTTATGCTTACAATTCAAACTTTAAATGTATTCGTAAATATACAATATTGTTTTACAACTTATGAAAATGTATTTATTTAGATGAACAATAACATATTATTTATTCTTTTTTGAAATATATAAATATAAAAATAGCGTATTATACCTGACAATACTAATTATGTCTTTAAGAATCATACTTTTAAAAATTGAGTTATATAAAGATAAAAAATTCATATCCATAGTTTTGAACCTATAGCATTCCATGATGGCATTACATGAAGAATCAAATGAAAGTTTATCATCGAGATTGCAGAGGTATTATGCAATTAAAGAATTATTTTATTCCTAGAATATTTATTGCATACATAATTATTTATGTTTTTTTCCATATATCTATAAGTAAGATCTTATTTTTTTCTCCATGAACTTAATTCTACTAAAACTATTTGGAATAAAGATTCGCGTTTCTAGACTGTTTAAGGTCACGGATCATAAAAAAAGAGGAAGTTTGATAAGTCTTGATATGGTCATGATTGATGAAGAGGAATTTTTTTTCTCTCTTAAATAGTATTTTCAATTATTAATAGAGGTTAGTTTTACATTTAATTAATTTTATTCATGAAACTATCATTATGATCTTCTTTTTTGCTTTTTCATCTTCCATTTTATATGCGTTAGTGTTTATGTGCTATATTCAAAGTTGAAGTTGTGGCTGACACTCATATTTTTCTCTATTCTTTATGTTCTGCATCTATTAAATTATTACCCTCGCTCTACTTTCTTAAATTATCATTCGGGTATTATTCATGTTAAAACTGTGTTAATTATTGTTAGTCATACCTTTTATTAGGATACCAATTAATAATAGAGTTAGTTACAATATTTAATTGGATATTAAAAATTATAAAATTTATATATCGTAATAATAAATCTAGAAATTATAGTACAATGACAAATACTTCCCTGTTCTTTTTCTACTACAACAATTGGTGTGAGCATGGTTTTTAAGGAAATAAAAATGGGTGATTTAGCATAGAGGTACCCCTTTAGTTAACTAGAGTAGGGGATAAATAATCCTTAATAAAGTAAACGCAACTTTATGAGGCAATTTAGATAATTAATGAGGGTTTTATTAACATAAAATAAAGGCAATATTGTCAACAATAGTTGCTTTTGTTTTACCAAAAGTGAAATGGTTCCAAAAGATGAAACTACCCAAAGCGATAATTGTTGTAATAGAAAAGGAATGGAGAAAGTTATAAATACAATAGTGTTGAAAAATCTCATTTCACAGCAACACAAAATTGACAATAATATTAACAAAAAAATTTACAAAAAGATAAAATAAGCAACAACCCGTGCAATGCACGGGCTTCAAAACTAGTATAGTATATACTTGTATATATTGTCTAAGATTTTTTTTTTTTGGTAAGAAGAATTTCCTCTAGGCTGCCCTCACACAGGGTCAATCACCCGGAAGCGCAACAACCCCCAACCCCCCCCAAAAAAAAACAATATTAAAATTTTTGCTTCCACCAAGGTTTGAACCATGGTCTCCCATGTGGGAGATAGGAGTCATACCATTGGACTCAAGGGTCCTTGGTAGTCTAGGATTATTTGATAATGTTCGGTGTTCTGAATTTGATGTATGAGATTACTAGTTTATATTGATTTAATAATAAAGTACTTGATATATTATTATGTTATGAAATGTTATATTATAAAATATACATAGTGACGCTTCTATTGTACTATGTCGGTACCGTGCAACTCCTCTTCTAGATTGACCAATCTTTTTTTGGTCGATTGATCACATGTGTTATGCTTACAATTCAAACTTTAAATGTATTCGTAAATATACAATATTGTTTTACAACTTATGAAAATGTATTTATTTAGATGAACAATAACATATTATTTATTCTTTTTTGAAATATATAAATATAAAAATAGTGTATTATACCTGACAATACTAATTATGTCTTTAAGAATCATACTTTTAAAAATTGAGTTATATAAAGATAAAAAATTCATATCCATAGTTTTGAACCTATAGCATTCCATGATGGCATTACATGAAGAATCAAATGAAAGTTTATCATCGAGATTGCAGAGGTATTATGCAATTAAAGAATTATTTTATTCCTAGAATATTTATTGCATACATAATTATTTATGTTTTTTTCCATATATCTATATGTAAGTTCTTATTTTTTTCTCCATGATCTTAATTCTACTAAAACTATTTGGAATAAAGATTCGCGTTTCTAGACTGTTTAAGGTCACGGATCATAAAAAAAGAGGAAGTTTGATAAGTCTTGATATGGTCATGATTGATGAAGAGGAATTTTTTTTCTCTCTTAAATAGTATTTTCAATTATTAATAGAGGTTAGTTTTACATTTAATTAATTTTATTCATGAAACTATCATTATGATCTTCTTTTTTGCTTTTTCATCTTCCATTTTATATGCGTTAGTGTTTATGTGCTATATTCAAAGTTGAAGTTGTGGCTGACACTCATATTTTTCTCTATTCTTTATGTTCTGCATCTATTAAATTATTACCCTCGCTCTACTTTCTTAAATTATCATTCGGGTATTATTCATGTTAAAACTGTGTTAATTATTGTTAGTCATACCTATTATTAGGATACCATTTAATAATAGAGTTAGTTACAATATTTAATTGGATATTAAAAATTATAAAATTTATATATCGTAATAATAAATCTAGAAATTAAAGTACAATGACAAATACTTCCCTGTTCTTTTTCTACTACAACAATTGGTGTGAGCATGGTTTTTAAGGAAATAAAAATGGGTGATTTAGCATAGAGGTACCCCTTTAGTTAACTAGAGTAGGGGATAAATAATCCTTAATAAAGTAAACGCAACTTTATGAGGCAATTTAGATAATTAATGAGGGTTTTATTAACATAAAATAAAGGCAATATTGTCAACAATAGTTGCTTTTGTTTTACCAAAAGTGAAATGGTTCCAAAAGATGAAACTACCCAAAGCGATAATTGTTGTAATAGAAAAGGAATGGAGAAAGTTATAAATACAATAGTGTTGAAAAATCTCATTTCACAAAGAACACAAAATTGACAATAATATTAACAAAAAAATTTACAAAAAGATAAAATAAGCAACAACCCGTGCAATGCACGGGCTTCAAAACTAGTATAGTATATACTTGTATATATTGTCTAAGATTTTTTTTTTTTTTTTTGGTAAGAAGAATTTCCTCTAGGCCGCCCTCGCACGTGGTCAATCACCCGAAGCGCAACAACCCCCAACCCCCCAAAAAAAATAACAATATTAAAATTTTTGCTTCCACCAAGGTTTGAACCTTGGTCTCCCATGTGGGAGATATGAGTCATACCATTGGACTCAAGGGTCCTTGGTAGTCTAAGATTATTTGATAATGTTCGGTGTTCTGAATTTGATGCATGAGATTACTAGTTTATATTGATTTAATAATAAAGTACTTGATATATTATTATGTTATGAAATGTTATATTATAAAATATACATAGTGACGCTTCTATTGTACTATGTCGGTACCGTGGAACTCCTCTTCTAGATTGACCAATCTTTTTTTGGTCGATTGATCACATGTGTTATGCTTACAATTCAAATTTTAAATGTATTCGTAAAGGCTTTATTATTTAGGATTTTTGTTGTACCAAATGTTCATCTAAAGATGACAACTTACTTTAAGTTACAAACCAACACATAATTTGTCCTTATCATGCGCACCCTCTCACTCAAGCTTGCTTGAGTATCACAATCAAGCGAATTATATATTGAATAGAAGAAGTCTTTGAAAAGATGGTATTATAGTCAAATATGTAACATTATAGATTTATAAACCTACTTGCCATAATTCAATATATCCATAACTTATCTCGCAATCTCGTGGGGCATAATCCGTCAACGTGGGTGTTTAGGGAGGGTTGTGATTCGTTTCAAGCTTGGGCATATTCCTAGAGATAGGATTGGCCTCGCACCAATCCCTATGCAATTAAAAAACTAGTTATCATAAATATATGAGGTGAAAGCAACTAAGTTTAGTTGTACTTACATGTTGTAAGAAATTGTAACCATAGCAAATTCCAAGCTAAGATGTCCTTTTTTTCTCACTAATTATTGTCATAGCGAAAACAAATAAATTGCACAATGATATCATGTACGAATCATACATGTATTTACCTGAGAATGAGGGAGTGGAAGGGTGGTAAGCCCTTTGATCTTCCACTCACATATTGTGAGTTCGATTCTCATCAGGGAGGTTTAGGGGCTTTGGGGTAGGTTGTATTTAGATGTCCTGTGAGAGGGCGTTAATGTAATTTATCTTACCAATTTTTTTAAGAAAATACATGTATTTACCTTTTGACTAAGATCATTGTGGAAATTAAATTCAATGGAGCAATATAAAATGTGCTAGATTTCTACAAACAATAAATATCATACATGCCACGAGAGCACATATTGGTTATATGATAAGTAAACACTCATCATCATCACGTATTCAATCGATAGGGATTTCTAGAGAGAAGGGCTCTCCCTTCTCTCTAGACTTCTCTCGCGAACCCTTTCACCGCCTCTCTCAAACGCCTTCCACCGCCCTCTTCTCCACTGCTCTCGCATGTCTCCTTTTCAGCCATCTCCACCCCGATCTGCGGAGCTTCGCTTCCTTCGTCAAGAGACCCATCAGCTCACCGCCTCGTTGCTTCTCTTGTCGGTGACAAGGTGGTGGTTGATGGTCGTCGCACCTTAAACCTTGAATTCTTGCCGGGCCATCTCAAGTTTGTTTGTCAAGTTCTTGAAAACTTTCAGATCCGAAATTTGTTGACTCCCTCTCTTCGTCGGTGGGGCTATCTCGCCGCCACGAGGATGAGTGCTGCCCTAGTCGATGGTTCTTCATCGACTCCGCCCCCAGCCGCTGTCGGTTAAGCTCCTCCACCACTAACGAGCGTTTTCATCGCCAGATCTGCTCTCTGCGGCACCACGATGGTCCACCTCGCCCGCTTATGTGAAGCTCGAAGAATTGAAGCCAAGTCTTTGGCTCTCGCCACCGATCTTTGTACTGCCTCCTTGAGGAGCTAGATCTAGGTTTTTTTAGTTTTTTCTTTTCTTTGTACTTTAGTTTCTAGTGGTCTCTCCCTGAGATAGGGATTCCACTAGTCTAGGTGTCTAGTGAATACTCCCTGAGATAGGGATTCACTAGTCCCTCCATGTACCTCTTTAAAAAAAAAAAAAGTAAACACTCATCATCACATAATAGGCCGTAGTCATCAATTTGTGATTAAGCATGGCACGTGCACATGATAGGGCATGAACCATCAAACTATAACATGAAATCAATCCATATGCTTATTCATGAATATATCCCCCCCCTCCCCCATTTTCTTCTCAAAAAAAACTTTTGTAGTCAATATATTACATCCTTTTTGATATAGTTGAAATGTGAGATCAAATTCCTATGATTTTCAGAACCTTATTACACTGGTGAAATATTTCCATAAGATTTCCATTAGTTGAAAGATTATAGTGGTTATGTCAATTTAGACATATTAACCTAATAGAACTTTCTAACACTTCCAATTCTTTTATACTTAGACGGATTTCACATTTGATTGTTCATTTGACATATCTTTGAAATAGTTCAGATGCCCAATAGTTTATTCTCAAAATAATGAACAAGTTAATACACTTTTGTGCTATTTTAGGCACATAGAGTTTGGCAAATTAGAAAACAGTGTTGACTGTTGTGCAATTTTGGACTGAGACCGGCAATATTATTTACAAACCACTACTTGATCATCACTACTTGATCATCATATCTCAAGCCTCTCATTTCTTTCATTCCTCTTCGATTCGAAACCACATTATTCCTTATCATCAATCACACAAAACGAAATCGAGACACAACACACTTCACAATTCAAGTAACCAAACAGTTTTTCAGGTGACATATATCTCTTATGCGAGCAACAATACTTATAAATTCTGAAACTGACATGTTCATACGTATAAGAATGAAAAAGGGAGGTAACTAGTAATTATTAAGGGTGTTCATTTCGGATAATCCAATCTGGAATTTTGTATTGGGTAAAATGCGATCTGAATCAGATCCGAAAAAAATCCGGATATTTTGAAATTTCGGATCGGATACCTGAAAACTAAAAAAATGAATTTTTCAGAAGAAAAGTTCATAAAATAAGTTTCGTATCGTATCATCGGATATTTTCAGATATCCTGTCATGGAACCTGGTATTTTCGGATATCCAGACTTGGAAACGGATATTTTCTTATATTTCTAATTGGATTTCCGAAAAACCAGCATGTTCTGAATGTTTTCGGATATTCGAAACTGAAGATTCTGTATATACATATATATATATATGTATATATATATATATATATGTATATATATACTTCCTCCGTTCTGTTTTAAATGAAATGTTTGTTTTTTCACGTAATCCAACGCGCTTCTTTAATCATTAATATCTTTAGTTGTGCACACGTAAAAAAATATAAAAAAGTTATAATTTGATAGTATTCATCGAGACGAATCTAACAATATCCCACTTGACTATGTTTATCTTTATATAATGCCGATAAATTGGAGTCAAAATTGATCAATGAATAGTGTCATTTCACCCAATGTTTCATTTAAAACAGAACGGTATTTTTTTTATTCGCTTCCAGAGACGGGAAAGTGGGGATTTATACCAAAAGCAAATACAAACACCCCAAATTTGGGGTTAATGAGAGTCGAACTCCCGACCAGTGGCGGACCCAGGATTTTGAATTTGGGGATACGAAATACAACAAACACAAAATTAGTGGAAAAAAAGTTCACAAAAATTGTTTTATGGTGTGAGTGCTAACAAGTAGTAGTACGTCCTACTTTCAATTTACTTTTTAGGAGCATAAAAAATGTTAAAAGTTTTTGGTGTTGTTGGACTTGTTTTTTATTTTTGATTATGTGAACTACCATATAATTAACCGACAAATTTAACAATTTGTTTGGACTATGAACATACTAATTGCGTTGCTTTTTCCTCGATGTAAATAAAAATTCAATGGAAAAAACGTCACTTCAAGCGACCGAAATCTTAAATCAGGATCTATTTTGTATAATCTGACAAGAAATAGGTAAACCCCACCCCCAATTCACCAAAAGTCAGATTTATTATGAGCTTAATACTATTTATTCGTTCCCAAGTTAATAAATTGTTCAATTTCAACAATTTCAATTTCAATTTCGAATTTCAATAAGCAAACCCTAACTAATTAATGCAATGTCCACATTCCACATTCAACAATCTACATCTAAATATTCAATTAATCTAAAAAACCCGACATATATAAACTTATAAAAGTAGGAAAATGTGAAATTAAAACACAAAAATTGAAACGAAACAACTTATTGTGGTCTCTGTGACTGTGAGTCGAACTTCGAATTAAGGGCGACGAAGACGCGAGTCGGAAGTCCTCAACTCCTCACCGTCCACCGCGTGATCGTCGCTGCCCGCCGACCGTCCGCGTGACTTCGAATTATTGGGTCGGCGAAGAGAGAGGAGAGAGAATTAGAGGAGAGAGAAGAGAGAAGAGAGGGGAACGTGAGAGTCTGAGAGAGAGGAATGATACGCGTGCCTTGGCCCCTGCGCGAAATCCCAGCGTGCTTTTTTTTTTTTTGAATTTGGGGATACTGCTGTACCCCCATGTTCCCCTTTAGGTCCGCCACTGCTCCCAACCATGAGGTTGGGAGGTGGGAGCTCCAACCATTGGGCTCCCACGTGATTCTCATCGGATATATATATATATATATATATATATATATATATATATATATATGTATGTACACCCCTATTAATTATATTGGTGGTCATTGCTTAGTACACTTCTTGAAATTCAAAAATCAATATTACAAGGCATGTAAGGAATATTCCACCACGGAGACTTTTTTGTTCTCTCTTAATTCTTCCCTCCACAAAACAATGCTCTTATATACTCCTACACTTCCTTCTTTCCTATGACCGTTTGCTAAATCTTAACTACTTTCAATTAACGATTAACCAATAAAAAAAGCAACTTCCCCAAAAAAAAAAAAAAAAAAACATCTCAGAAACGTTTGGAATACGTTTTCGAGCTTTAATCACCATAACCATCGATCTTGGAAGAGAGAGAAAGTAATGGATAATGGTGGGTCGAGCTTTTCTCGGTCATTAATGGCGGCCACCATGTCAAATGTTCAAGTTTCACCGTCCACATCATCTTCGTCTTCTTCTTCATTTGCTTCTTCTTCGAATTCATCCTCTATTTTCACCAATATTCCTTTGATTTCTGCTCTTCTTGCTTTTTTTCTAGCGCAATCAATCAAAGTTCTCACCACATGGTACAATTTTTTTCATTTTATGAGCTGAATTTTCTTGGTTTTTTGTTCTTTTAGATCTGAAATTTTGATTTTTTTTATTGTTTAGGATGATGTAGGTTTAATTTTAATGTTTGATTGTGAAATTGGATTGTGGGTTTGGTTAATTTTTGTGTTTTGATTGGAAATAAGTTATATATTTTTTCTAGGGTTGTTTTGGAGATGATCTTGGTTTTTAGATGGTAATTGGGTGAGCTTTAATTGTTGAAGCCTGTTAGTAACTTAGCATTATGATTTTATTTTTGCTGATCTTGAATGCAATTTGAGCATTGAAATGATTAAATTTTGATTCTTGATTTTGAATTAGGAAAAATGGGTGTGTGTACATGTCTTGGTACTTGACATAAGGTCTTGTTGCAAAAGGTTAAAATTGTTCTTGAATTGTTATATGTTTGAATAGTTGGATTTTATTGATGATTCATTGATTTGTTGGCTCCTTTATGTAGCCTTAGTAATCATGTTAAGTTTAAGAAGACTTTATGAGTAGGTCAGCTGATGTCGATTGGGAAGTTTGAGGATCTTTGTGCCCACTTGAGATCGTGATGATCAAGAAACTTTTGAGTTAGGAGGTTGCTAAAGACCGTATTTTATGCATCTATTGTGGATGATGTAGACATTGTTCGTATCGGGTTTGGGATTCTAATCATTTGATGATGATATTGGAGGTGACCATAGATGGTCATCAAGATGCGAGTGCGATGTAATGATAGAATTTTCCATGAAATTCAGTTGCTATCAAGATTATGTGTAGAAAACAATATTATGTCAATTTTTATGTTATGCATTAATAATTACTATAGCTCACTAACCACTTTGAAGTTCAAACTGAATAATGAACGTGCTCTCCATGGTTAAATTTAAAAGATGTTAGAACCAGTGTAACATAATTCGCTATATAATTCGCTTTTTTCATTTACGGTTCTCCCAAAATGGGCCAAAAATAGGCGAAAACCGACCATAATTCGCTTTTTTCGAATCGCGATTTGCAGGGATATTAGGGAATTATGTTACACTGGTTAGAACGGCCAATCACGAATCATGATTGTAGTGTTGGAGTCCAAGAACTGCAATTTTTTTGAGATCAGTTTTAAGTAATCGCTGACAGATCCACCATAGGAAATTGCGATGAGAGAAAAAGAGAACCTAAACTTATATCAAATTTTCACACTTAATCCTATTAATTGAAGGGGTCCATGAAATTATAACTTAAGGCCTACGATCCTGGACGGGAAGCCTCAGCCCTCTATCATACAAATTGAATAGAAAAGGCAAGTAATATATACATTAGATGCCTGATCAAGCCATATTCGAGAACAATTTGAGGTTAAGCACACTGATAAGCAACTCTGAAACCAGACAGGCAGACACTAAATAGCTGCTGAAAATTTATTAAGATCCAGCTGGAAAATAGTCCCAGCTGCTTAATGGATCACTCCATTTGACCATAAAGGCATTAACTGTTGTTTTAAGTTTCATGTGTAGCCTATCATAATGCTTCATGTGATCTCTCCTTCTTCCTGGAAGTCTTTTTAAGTCCTCTCGCCTCTCGGAGTGTACTTCTGCTTCAGACCTGTGAGCATACACCTCAGTTTTAGCAGATTTACCCTGCTTCTGATATTGCCCATTGGTTCGTGTAATGTTACTCAAGAAGCTGTAGCTCCCATAGTGTCTCGCTGCATAATAGGCATTCACGACTCCATGTGGAGTACTTTTCAGGAAGTAAGAAGACCAGTGCACAATATAGGTTAGGGTTGAAGAAATGCACTTTTTGATGAGCTGCATTCACTCGTAAGTAGAGACTTGGAGGGCACAAGATTGTATTTTGCTGTAATCTTGTCAACCAAGATGGCAAGATGTCATGTTGCATGACACTAAACTTTATAGGGTTATAATATTATCTTGGTTTTATTGGAATCTGAGTTTGAGTTTATGTTTTATAATAGATCTTGAGTTTGTAATATTATCTTGAGTGCAATTTTTCTAGTTCTAGGCTTCATGTTCTGAGAAGGAATACATATATATTTATTTACCCTAAGATTCTTAAGGTTTGATAGATTTTCAGGTACAAGGAAAAGAGATGGGATCTTAAACAGCTGATTGGTTCTGGTGGAATGCCGTCATCCCATTCTGCCACAGTCACAGCTCTAGCAGTTGCCATTGGGTTTGAAGATGGTTTCGGCGGTTCAGTTTTTGCAGCTGCATTTATCTTTGCGTGTGTGGTATGCTCTGCTCTGTGTATTTATCTTTTTCGGAATTAACGATTGTGTGATACTATGGCTGATTCCGGGGTTGAAAGTTTCAGGTGTTCTTTCTTGAGTAGTATTACTGTACTTACTACTTAATGGTTCTTATCAAATCTCTTTTTCTGTTCTCTCCTCTATTCATGTTAGCCCATCATCTATACTGGTGCAGTATCCAAAGAAGCTGTACTATTTCTTTTCCTGTAATACACCTGTTGGGATAATCTTCCGTGTTGAGTAGTCGTTTGACCGGGTCACTTTAACGCTACTATTTGTGACAGTGTGACACTGACAATGACT
This sequence comes from Beta lomatogona, assembly GCA_947646795.1. Lineage (NCBI taxonomy): Eukaryota > Viridiplantae > Streptophyta > Magnoliopsida > Caryophyllales > Amaranthaceae > Beta > Beta lomatogona. Next base: position 74,719 of record CANSNZ010000486.1, read on the forward strand.
ATTCTGTCCTTGCTTTTTTTACCTATCCTAGGTGATTCCAATGCGTAAACTGTCACTGATATACATGGTGCATGTCTATTAAATTAGTTGTACTTTGTAAACATGAATTGGGATTATTGTTGCACGATGCAATTTTATTCTCATAGATACTGAAGCTAGTCTTTTGGCAGGTCATGTATGATGCAACTGGAGTGAGGTTACATGCTGGGAGACAAGCAGAGGTTGCGATTCCACCGTCCTGCTACACTATAATTGTTTATTTAACAGTATAGTTATTTTGTCTCACCACATGTCGCTGGCTCATGATCTGCAGGTGCTTAACCAGATAGTGTATGGACTGCCTGCTGAACATCCTCTTGCAGAGAGTAGACCACTGCGGGAGCTTCTTGGCCATACTCCTCCTCAGGTTGGTCAAGAGAATTTATATATCTTTAGGCTTCAGATATTATATCTGATATCGTATTTATACAACTGTGAAGCTGAAATAGAATATGCTCAAGTCAGTAACTGAAATAGAATACAGTGCTTCTGGAAGCACCGTGCACATATGGGACTAGGGGTGAAAGTTCGGTGTACGGTTTGGATTACGGCCTAATCCAATCCGATCCGAACAAAATTGGATTTTACTTTTTAAAAAAACCGATGAAATAAATTAAGCATACAATGAATAGGCCTAGCAGATTTGTGAAATGAGGAATTAAGTGCGTGTTAGGTTTTAAAAAGAGAAGGGGTTGAAGTGCTACGCCTATTGGGCTGTGGACTAGGCATTTTTAAAAATTCAAAGGGCACTTAATCCCAATCCATATACATAATACAAGGCATACGCCTTATCTCTGTTATATTGATTTTTGGATTCAATTACTCCTTCAATCCAATCCGATCCGAAAATCCACTAAAAATCTCAGTCCGAATCCAATCCGAACACCGTTGAATCCGATCCGACTACTACTCCTAATTGATTGATTTTATCCAAATAACTTTCACCCCTATATGGGACCAAATAAAACTGTTTTATCTAATACTGTGAACATAATACCCTCATTGATAATGAATCTAATGTATTCATTACGAATATATAATATGCTCGATTTTAGTCTGAACTTGGAGTGTTTCCATTTTTGAACATAAAGTAAGTTAGGATTATGTTCCTTCAGAAATTAAATAGATAATATCATTACCAAAAGGATAAATAGCATATTAAATTACTTGCATAATGCATCAGCATGGCTTAGCACCCACCTTCCGGAAAGGGCTGCACCAAGCAACACTTCATATGCAAGTAAGCACTTATAAAGGCCCTAATAACTACTAAATCAGCTACCTCACTGAATTAATATAGCAGATAGCTCTATAATTCTCCTTACATCTACAAGAGGGATAAGATGATTTCTTTAGCCACTCTCTCGGACTAGCCATTTCTCTGGATCCAAATGCTTTAGATAGCTTCAGTAAGCAACATCATGTAGACTCTGGCAAAGGCAGTTGATTTCGTACTGTCCAGTAGTAGCTTCATGTTGAAAAAAAGAGGAGACCTGTGAACCCTGAAATAGCCATAACTCTGGACCATACAGCAGTAGAGTAAGAGCAAGAGAAAAAAAGAGATGCTGCACCAATTCATTCTCATTTCCACACAGGCTATAGATGATGTTGCAAGCACAGTTCAACTTAGACAATCCATCACAAGTTGCCAGCCTATTCTGGATGGCCATCCATAGAATAAAAATGCTCTTAGGAGAAGCAAGATTATTGCAAATTAGGCGCCTCTAAGAAATCTTAAGCTTGATCCCCTATATCAAACGATGAGCTTTGTTAAAAGAAAACTTCTGATATATGATTTATGAATTAAAGGGTACCAGCCTCCACAATTGATCACCAAATCTTTACTTTGCAGGATTTCCCTGAGCATCGAAGATATATTAGTATTATTCTCCGGGGTCCCGAAGTTCTGGTTTTAACATAGTAACTATACACCCATTGAACCCGTAACTTATCTCTTTATAAGAGATTGACCAGAGCAATTTCATGATTGTTGCTTTATTCCAGGCTCAGGAATTAGCCTCTTGATTTACTTGAAAAACAATACTGAGGCATGACATGACTAATACACTTTCAGAAAACACTTTCACATCAAATTGTCTACATCATTTATCTTCTTGATGTGCAAAGATTGACATTTTTTGTTTCTTCTTCTAAAATTATCACAGGTAGTTGCTGGTGGATTTTTGGGCCTCGTAACAGCTGCTATGATTTGTATGATTGCCAGTATTGCTAGCCATATTTCACAATAGAACAGATAATCATCATTCATCACGTTTCAAGCCGCAACTGAAAGTAAAGCTGCATATATGTCCGTAAAATTGGGTAGCATCAAACTTGGATTAATGAAATTCTTTTCTTTGAATGCATTTAACTTCTCTGTATTCATTGGAGAAGTAATTTTGTTAGAGACTAGAGGTGTCTGCTACACTATACTAGATGATCAATTATTGTCCAGGCATCTAAATATACACAACACCTAGCAATACTGTGTAATGTTGGACCAAAGGGTGTTACCTAAGTGTAACTGTGTAATGTTGATGGAATATATAGACTTTTCTGGGACTTCTACAAAGTCAAAACTTGGCTCTGCATCTATTTTGTGTGTCATCTTGTGTTTCATCTCCTATTTTGCAAAATTGCGTTTTATATTAGTTAGGTTTTTATTGTTTATATTTTCACCAACATTTTGAGCAAGTGTAGACAAATTAATGACTAATTTTAATTTAGTTTATTATAGTCCAAACCTCAAATACAAAGGATACATAACTCTTTTAAGAAGAAGTCTGGTCAGCTTTCGACTCGAGTTTGAGTCATTGATGTTTAGGTCATATTCACTTGAGCCAAAGTCATTTGGGTAAAAAATGGTTGGGTTGCAGTTGATGTGAGTTTTGAATATGGCCCATGGGTTTGACAATCTAGGTAGAATTTTGATTTGATTTGTTTAATTTTGACTTTTTGAATCTTAGTGGGATTGACCAAAATGCATTGATACAATTGATAGTTAAAGTTGAGATATACAATGTATTTGAGTTAATTTATTAACTACAAAGTTGAGATGTACTGAAATATGAATTCATGTTAAGGCAATGTTTGGATTGACACCGATGTATTAAGGGGTTTTTTTTTGAGGGGAAATGCGAACACGGTTTTATTAGACTAGATCAAGTTCCGCCAAAGCAGCGATGCTTTGGGGAAAAGAGTTCGTACATACAAATTCCGAATTAAAACCAACATTCCACCTAGCCATTAAGTGAGCAACGGTGTTCCCCGTGCGCCTAACATGATTACAATTTACAACTAAAAGCCATAAAAGAACTACTAAGAGATAAAACATCTTGTATAAGCAGGAATATGGGCGCATAACCCATTTGTGTTTGTGAGATAGCAAAGTAGTGATGGTCGACGCATTACCCTCAAGGCACACCTTAGAGAATCCCAGCCTGCGAGCTAAAATAACCCCGAAGCGCGCTGCAGCAGTTTCTGCCATCCTCGCCTCCCAAGCCACATCTAACCGGGTGGCTGCAACAACAAGAAGCTTCCCATTCCAGTCCTGAATGACGACTCCAAGACCCACTCCTCGTTTGTCCATAAAATGAGCATCGAAATTCACCTTGACCCACTCCACCTCCTGTTTCTTCCATGCCACCTGTGAAGATATTCTAGATGGGGTTGTAGTTTGCCCCGCTCTATATGAAAAAGTTCGCGTATCTTCCACGAGCCTCCAAAAACCCATAGCCAAGTACGTAGGTGAGGGAGGTGACGCATCAAAAATGGACTTGTTTCGACATGTCCAAGCTTCCCATAACAGTGTAGCAAACAAGAAGTAAATCTTCTTTATTCAACTTACCAACAAACCACATAAAGAGCACATCAAAAGAAGATCTAGGGGCATCTTGAAAGTAATCAATAAAACCACTATTTTTCCAAATCTCCTGGGCATGTATGCAATCACATAGAGAGTGTATAATTGTCTCTTCATTTCCACATAGTTGGCACATTTTGTCGGGTGAGATATGCCTGAAGAAAAGTAGTTCCTTCACCGCCAAACTTCCTTTGCACGCTCGCCATATAAAATGTTTGAGTTTATTTGGGGCCACCAACGACCATACAACTCTCCACATTTCATTTTCATGTTGCCCTGCAGTGATTTACCACGAGCGAGTAGGACCCAACATTCCCATCCAATAGCCAGATTTTACGGAATAAATTCCGTTTGAGTTCGGCCACCAAAACCAACAGTCCTTTGGCCAAAACTTCGAAAGGGGTATATCACGTATTTTTGCAGCATCATCTACAAAGAAACAAGCCACCAATAGTTGCTCATTCCATCCCCCCGAGTCGTAATCAATGAGTTCAGCCACCCTCATGTTCGGATTCACAACATGAATTGGTGTCGGAACAAAAAGATTCCCCTCTCTCGGGAGCCAAGCATCCTCCCACACTTTTACATCCTCACCATTCCCCACTCTCCATTTAGCTCCCTCCAACAACAAAGCCTTCGCACCCCAAATGCTACGCCACGAGTAACTCGGATCATAGCCACAATAAGCCTCCATAAACTCAGAATTTTTTAAATACCGAGCTTTGAGAAGTTTATATAACAATGATGTTTTATCACTACATAACCGCCAGCATTATTTTGCTAAGAAGGCTTGATTAAAAACTTTCATATCTCCAAAGCCCATACCCCCCATGGATTTTGGCAAGCAAAGGGACTCCCAACAATGCCAATGAAGCTTTCTCTCGGATCCATTCGAACCCCACCAGAATTTAGCTAGCAATGAATGGATTTCATCAAGCAACCCTTCCGGAAGACGGAAGATACTCATCATATAAGTCGGAATCGCCTGTGCAACAGCCTTAATGAGCACTTCCTTCCCGCAGCGAGATAATAACTTATCCTTCCACTCATTAAGCTTCTTCCATATTCTTTCTTTTAAACAAGCAAAAATCCCCTTCTTTGATTTTCCTATGATTGTCGGCAAACCCAAGTATGTTTCATGTTTATCAACTTCCCTAAACCCAAGAGTCTTCACAATTTCCTTGCTCCGTTCGACAGACACTTTTTTGCTAAAAGCAACCTCAGTTTTGTATAGATTGACTTTTTGACCAGAAGCTCTCTCATATTTATTGATAATATCAGCAACCATAGAGCATTCTTGCATATTTGCTCTAACAAATAAAATACTGTCATCTGCAAAGAAAAGATGAGAAATTCTTTGAGCCCCATTACATATTTTTACTCCATGAATAGCATGATTCCTGGCTGCTCTTGTAAGCAACATGGAAAAAGCGTCAACACGTAGTAAAAATAAATAGGGAGAAATGGGGTCACCTTGCCGGAGGCCACGCCCTGGAATTATCGAGCCAAACACGTTGTTGTTATACTTGAAAGAGAAAGAGACATTGTGCATGGCTCATGATTTTCGAATCCACCAAAAATTTAAAACAAAAATTCATTATAAAATATAAAAAAAACCCCCCCCCCACCCAAAAAAATACCCTAATCAAATAAAATTTTAAAAACAACCCTTCCCCTCCCCCCCCCCCCCTTTCTTTTAAAAAAAAAAAAAAAAAAAAAAAAAAAAAAAATTTTTTTTATTTTAATTTTTGGCACAAAAGCACTTTGGTTTTCAGAGATCAGCTCCCCCAAACACCCCTTCAATTTATTTGCCAGAACTTTCGAAACAATTTTATATAACACATTACATAAACTTATTGGACGAAACTCTGACATATTTTTCGGGTATGCGCATTTAGGTATAAGAACAATACATGTTTTGTTCACATCATGCAAATCCACCTCTCCTCTCCACCATTTTTTCACAAAAAGAATGACATCCGGGCCCACAATATGCCAAATTTTTTGGAAAAATATAGCATGCATTCCGTCTACACCAGGGGCTTTATTAGGGTGCATTTGGAACAAAGCTAACCTGATTTCCTCACCATTCGGCTCTTGAAGCAGCATCTCATTCATCTCGGCTGACACTCGTGGCTCTAAGCCTGTCTTAGCCTCTTCAAAACCCACAGGGTTGCTGGTAGCAAAGGGATTTTCAAAGTATGTGGAAATAATACCATCCATCTCATCCTTGGAAGTTTTCCACGTGCCATTCTCATCAAAAAGGCCTTTGATGGAGTTCTCTTTCTTCTCTGACTTGCTTTGTGATGAAAATATTGAGTATTTTTGTCCCCATCACGCAATTCGTTTGCCCGTGCTCTAGCATGCCAGTATGACTCTTTCAACCGGTAAAACTCATCTAATTCATCTGCTACCTTCCTGCATTGCTCAAGAATAAAACCATCCGGTGGTTTTTCATGTAAATTATGGAGCTGCCTTTCTGCCTCAATAATCCGCTTACAAATGTCACCAAAAGTCAGCTAAGCCCACTGTGTTAATGACCTTGTTACAGCAGCTATCCGAGAAGTAATCCCCTCCTCCACACCTTCCTTTGACAGCCAGAGAGCTTCGAAACGAAAGAGTTTGTTCTTTTTATACCTTGTTCTTTCCTTCCCAAACTTCAGCAAAATCGGCGCATGATACCGACTTGTAAATTGAAAAATGAATCACCTCGAAGTATGCGAACATAGAGCACCACTCATTATTTGCAAGATATCGATCAAGTCTCTCACGAACTAGGGTCTCCATTGAGAGTCCCCTTTGCCATGTGAAAATATTACCCTTAAAACCAAGATCAATCAATGCACACTCATCAATAGTACTCCTAAAAGCATCCATCTATCTTTCCCCTCGAACAGCTCCTCCAAATTTCTCATTTAAGCTAGTGATCTCATTAAAGTCACCAAATAACACAATAGTAATAGTCACCCCTACACATAAACTCCGCATTAGCTGCCATGTCAGGTGCTTATTTGCAATCTCAGGCCACCCATAAATACCAATAGCGCGCCATAACGGAGCATCATTATCATCACAAATATCTACAAAGCAAAATGGTGGGGAGAAAAAGATCGGACAATCACATTGAGATCTCGCCACCAAAATCCCATGCCACCCGATAACCCAACACTCCCAATACATACTCCATTTTCAAAACCGCGCCTCCTTCTTGCATTCTCTAGATTTTGCTTATCAACCATAGTCTCCATGAGAAAGACTATATTAGGCCTATCCCTCTAGCACCAATCTCGGAGGGTGTTAACTGTGCAAGGGTTGTCAAGCCCTCGACAGTTCCAACTTAATATTTTCATTGCCCTTCGCGGGGTTGGATGACGCCAACCTCCGCTACTGTCAAAGAGCCGTAACTCTCATCCATCATATCAACATCAACACGCATACGTTTCCCTCCATCCTCTGCACCTTTTATCGCCTCATTGTGAAGCTCCCCACTATCTTTTCTTTTTGCTCCTCGAGGTAGTGTTGTAGCACTCTATTTCCCTTCACCTCCGGTCTTCATATATCGACATGCCATCTTCTTGATTTTCTTTCCTACTTGTTGGAGCACATCCCATGGAAAAAACAAGAGGGGAATTCACATTCACGGCTGGGGTATCCTTCGCCATCACAAAACTCTCCCCTTGTGTCTCCTGCACCTCTACCACATTAGACAAAGCCCTGTCCTCCCTCTTGCACTTTTTGTGACTACCTTCAGCATCCCTCACGCACTTTTGTCCTCCATTTTCCACATCTACAACTTGTATCCCCGACTCCATCTCATTCACATGGCACAACTTTGTTATTTCACTAGGAACAATACAAGAGGGGGGGTGAATTGTATGTGTAGAAATAAACTTAAATTTTTGCGGAATTTTAAACTTGAACAATGAAACAAGCTAAAGGAACACAAGGGATTTTTACGAGGAAAAACTTCTTGGGCCCAACAAGAAGAAACAACCTCGACCACTAGGGATTTTAAACTCAACTCTTTCACTAATTAGGCCAAACAAATCGGGCCGGGCCAGGCCAGGCCCGCGGGCCGGGCTGAAGTTGATCAGCTCTAGCGGATTTGCATCCCATGATCCTATTGTGTTCATGGGGTCCAAGTCCACAATGCAACAATTTAACAGCCATTGCATATTTACTTCCATTTTTTCGAAATCAGCTTTGTCAAATTCAGAGAAGGGTTTTGGAATTACCTCATTTTTGTCATTAGTAGTTGTGACCTTGAAATCACCAACTTCAATGACTCTCCATACCTGGTAGTTTTCAGCCTTGATGAATATTTCCATTCTGTTCTTCCAGTAGGAATAAAACTTTCCATTGAACATGGGAGGCCTTTGCGTAAAGTAACCTTCCTCAAGTTTCTCGGTGGTATTCATTGTTCCTTGGATCTTTTTCTCAATAGGGTTTCCTATCTTTCGTGAGTTTCTGCTCTGATACCAATTGTTATTTCACTAGGAACAATACAAGAGGGGGGTGAATTGTATGTGTAGAAATAAACGTAACTTTTTGCGGAATTTTAAACTTGAACAAAGAAACAAGCTAAAGGAACACAAGAGATTTTTACGAGGAAAAACTTCTTGGGCCCAATAAGAAGAAACAACCTCGACCACTATGGATTTTAAACTCAACTCTTTCACTAATTAGGCCAAACAACTTTGTTACAACCTAATTCTACTCACGGGCCACACCTTGAGTTCCTAAACTCAAGTTCCTGAACAACTGTTCCCTTAACAGTTGTTTCTCTCAACTTCACTTGAAGTTTTCTCACTTTAACTCGATTTACTCAAAGCTTCTCTCTTACAGAACTTCACTCAAAGTCCCCTTACCCCAAAAATCAAAATACAATTGATCAAATAAACTTAGTGGAATTAGAGTAAGAAGGCAAAGAACAAATGACTTTTATTAGAGAATGAAGGCACTGACATTTTACTTAGTTAAACTCACTAAATCACTTGGTCAGACACAAATTGGAACTTAATTAGACATTAGTATTTATAGTGGTAATAACTTAGAACGTGGGATTAAAACATGTATTAGTGGTAGAACCGTTATCCCATGATGTTCCTTACCCGTAGGAACACGTTCCTCAATCATCCCATGATCTCCATGATCACTGTTAAATGTGGGAGAGAATTAAGTTACTGCTCCTTAATTTTAGCAACCACTTTAAGCATTAATTCGAAAAACCTGATTTAATTAAAAACATTTTAATTATTAATACCAAAATAAAATCCTTTTACCAAAAATATTATCTTTAAAATATTTCCATAAAAACCGAAAATAATTTTTACTATTATCTTTAGAAAAATAAAATCTTTTCCTTAAAAAGATTTTCCTTAAAATCAGATTTTCCCTTAAATAATAACGGTTACCTAGAATCTAGGCATAATTTACTCAACTGACATAAATGAACCGTTGTAATGCTTCATCCTAAGTCTAGTTCCTTTTAATAGTTAGTTCCTTTAACTTATTAGTTCGGGCCCGGTTAGTCTGTTCCTTACAAAGGAACAAACAATCATTCTCATTTTAAATTGCCATAGTTCCTTAACATTCTTACTCGTTCCTTTACAATGGAACTAGAAACAAAAAGCCTCGTTTTAGTATCCTTGCTCCAATGCTGCTCCACTACCAAATATTGAAACATCTTTACTTAGTCTTCAAAATTCAAACTTGATTTCTTCCTTGACTTAGTATTCTCTTTGTTCCTTTCATTGATACCTTGAAATTCACTCACTTAAACAACTTGTTAGTCCAATACTTAGTTTGCATCTTTGTTCCTGTCATCATCAAAACTAGGGTTCAACAATTTCCCCCTTTTTGATGATGACAACAAAGGTACAAACTAAGGAAAACAACAAATAACATAAGAGAATGAAAAAGATATAATAATAATTTATATAATTTAATTAAGGCATATTAAGGATTTTAAATTTTTTGCATTTTTGCATTTTTCAATTTGTTCATTTTTTTCAACCTTTAGTTTGTTCCGTATCTTTTCCCCCTTTGTCATCGTTAAAAAGATCAAACTCTTGGTGATTTCGGGAAAACTGATATGTACAATTCCTTGAGACCATTAACAAGCACCAACAAAATGGTTAAGTTAGGATTTTCAAAGGGTAGACTAGCTCAAACATTAATCACATAATACTAGTCATTCCAAGTAAGAAAGTATGCACATACATCACAAACGAAGACAAAATAGCAAAAGTCATCTATTTATAACACTTGTTCCCTTAAAGTACAAAAAGAGAAAAAGTAGAAAAGAAAAGAAACAAAAGCTAAGAAGTCTTGTTCCTTGAAGAGAAACAAGAACTAGACATTAGGAAGGGAAGGGGAATGATGTTCCTCAACCACTTCTTCCAACTTCTTCATCACCTCTCCATATTGCCCATCAAGTTGCTGCTTCAAACTGTTAATGGCTTGGGCCATCATCTCCATGTTCTTTTTGTTGTTCAATCACGGTATCACTAAGGACTTTCATTAAACCCATCATTTTATCAGTTTTAGCATCTAAAATCCAGTGAAAGTGATTGTAGAACTTAATCATATGTTGAGCAGGGAAACATACTTCGTTAACCCAACCAAATTCATCTGAAGGAACTTGTTCCTTTCCCTTAGAACCAGAGGCAGAAGATGGTTTAGGTGGAGAAACCGAGGTGTTTTCTTGTGAAGGACCAGATGTTCCTAGAAGAGAAACAGATGGTGAGGTGGTAATGTAAATGGAAGGAAGAAAAGGTGGTTGTGGTGGAAGGTCAGTAGAGGTAGAAGAGAAAGGGTTTGGTTTATCCATCTCAACCTTCAACTGTTCAAAGCTGGAAGGAACAGAGAAGGATGATGGAGAGATGGAAGAGATGTTGGTGAGGGTTACTGTTATTTTTGGTGAGGATGGAGGAGTTGGTTCCTTAGGTGAGTTGTGATCATGTTCCTCTGCATCAGATAGGACTAAAAGAGAGTCCTTATTTGAAGGAACAGGGACAGTTTGAGCAATTTTCAATCTAGTGCTTTGTCTAACTCTTTTAGGAACAGGAGGGGAAGGCTTTTTAGCAACAGTCTTGCGCCTCTTGGGTTTATGTTCCTTTGGTTCTATGGGGGCAGGAACTTGTTTCTCTAGTATGACTTCCACTGGTTCCTCTTCCACTGCCCTGGGCAGTTTTCTCTTGTGAGAGGAACTAGGAGCAATCCTCCCTTGAGTTAACACTCCCTCTTGCACAGAGAGATCCAAACCATGCAAAGTCTTTTCATTGAGAATATTTCCTTATTTTATTCCCAAGGTAGGCCAACCAGTAGTTTTCACTTTAAAGTGAGAAAGAAGAGTGGTGATCAATGCACCATAGCCAACAACACAATGATTTTCAATACAATGCGTGTGATGTTGGATAAAGAGAGAAGGAAAGTTTATTTGAATGTGGTGGTCAAGGCAAAACATGTAACACATATCTAAGAGATCCACCTCATTCCCCTTCTCACTTCGAGGAATGAGTGCTCTCCAAACAAGATTAAACAGAATTTTGTGGACGGGAGAAAGAAGATCGTGATTTATTTTGTTTTAGCCAGCAGTTCCCCCAAAAGATTCAACAATTTCATCTTGGGAGAAATTGGGAAAGGCTACAGTTCCTTTCCTTTTAAAATATTGATCAGTTCCTTTGCAAGGAACTTCCCATATTTTCGCTAAGGTTTCTTGAAAAAAATTTATTTTCTTCCCCTAACTTCTGTAGTACATACTCCATCAGTGTTGATGAAGTTTGCACAAAATTCATCTATAGCTAAAGGAACTAAGGCATTGTTAAATTCGATTTCAAACGAGTATTCCATATCTGTTCCTTTAGTATGTCCGTTAATTCATTGAATCTTACTTTCTTGGCCTACTCCAAATCAACACAAAATCCTAAGACATACCTTGAATCACTTCTTTCCACTCGTTTCTTGGAGGAAGAAACAACAGTTCCTTTGGAAGGAACATGTGTAGCTTCTTTTTCCCCCTTAACTTGTTCCGGGGATTCTTCTTCATCATCTCCCCCAATTAGTTTTCTTCTTCTCACACTTTTCCTAGGTGACTCCAATTTTTGCTCTTCTACCGCCATTGTTGTTTCTTGAGATTTTTCGATTTCTAGGGTTTTGGATGGAGAAGAGGGGTTTTCCATTTGAGAGGTTTTGGGAGTTTTTGTTTTTGGAAAAGGTGAATTGAGTGAGATTTTTGCCATTTGGTGAAAAGAATTTGTGGTTTTATGGCGTGCGAAGTGGTGTGAAGGAGATGAATAATGGTGAAGGTGAAGCGATTAAGGAACACGATTTGGGATGGAAGAAAGAAGAAGATGCATGTAACATTAAATGAAGAGTTACACGCGTGAAAATTAAAAGGATAAAAACAAAAATAAAAGATAAAAATAGAATAAAAGATAAAAAGAGAATCATGACTTGATTAAATCTGATTCCTATATTTTTGGGATTTTCGGATTTTTTTATTTTTATGGACTTTTTAATTTTTGGAAAGAAAATAAACTCTAAGGAACTTGTGCTATAGGAACAACTTATGCTAAATATCAACATTCTTCATATCATGCATGTTTCTTTAACTTAGGAACAATAAGGGGAGTATTATGTGATATTTGTGAGTTGTTTTATTCCTTTGAATCCAAGTTCATGTTTTTAACATCTTAATTTGCAATGGTCTTAGGCAATCAATCACAGTCACTTAATATCACATAGAGTAAGACAAATTAATTCAGACATAGGGGATTGGAATAGTAATTACTTAAGTTTTATTAAACCTAACTCAAGTCTTAATTTTTCATATCTATCTCTTTGTAGAGGCTTAGTTAGTATATCAGCAATCTGATTTTCAGTTTGACAAAACTCAAGTTTAATCAAACCTTTTTCCACATTTTCTTTTAGAAAGTGATGTCTGATATGTATATGCTTAACTCTGGAATGATGCACTGGATCTTTTGAAATACTAATGGCACTAGTATTATCACAATAAATAGGAACACAATTAAAGATTATTCCATAGTCACAAAGTTGTTGTTTTATCCAAAGCATTTGAGAGCAACATGCAGCAAGAGCTACATATTTCGCTCAAAGAGTGGATAAAGCAACCGTGTTTTGTTTCTTGATGCTCCAAGAAACTAAACTATGACTAAGAAATTGAACCATACCCGAGGTGCTTTTCCTATTTACAAGATCCCCAAAGCATAATCAACATCAAGATATCCTCTTAACTCAAATGTATCACTTCTTGGATAGAAAAGTCCAAGATCATCTCGTTCCTTAAAGATATCTAAGAATTCTATTCACGGCAGTTAGATGAGATTCCTTGGGATTAGCTTGAAATCTAGCACACAAACCAACACTAAAAGCTATGTCTGGACGACTAGCAGTCAGATACAAAAGTGAACCAATCATGCCTCTATATTTCGTTTGATCAACACTTGTTCCTATGGAATTTTCATCTAATCTAGTTGAAGTTCCCATAGGAGTGTGATTTATCTTTGAGTTTTCAAGGCCATATTTCTTTAGCAGTTTCTTTATGTATTTTTGTTGGTGAATAATTATTCCTTTTTCAGTTTGCTTAATCTGTAACCCAAGAAAGAAATTTAACTCACCCATCATACTCATCTCAAATTCATTACTCATGAGATTTGAGAATTCTTTGCATAATATTTCATTTGTTGCTCCGAAAATAATGTCATCAACATATATTTGAACAAGTAGTATGACAGTTCCTTTTCGATTTTAGAAACAAAGTTTTATCCACCTTTCCTCTTTTAAAGTTGTTTTCTAAAAGGAACTTTGATAATCTCTCATACCATGACCTAGGCGCTTGCTTTAACCCATAAAGAGCGTTGTCAAGCTTGTAGACATGGTTTGGGAGATCATTGCTTTCAAATCCAGGGGGGTTGTTCAACATATACATCTTCATTTAAATAGCCATTTAGAAATGCACACTTAACATCCATTTGATATAGTTTAAATCTCATATAAGCAGCAAATGCAATTAGTATTCTAATGGCTTCAAGTCTAGCAACAGGAGCAAAGGTTTCTTCATAGTCAATTCCTTCTTGTTGATTATAACCTTTTACTACAAGTCTAGCTTTGTTTCTTACAATTGTTCCATACTCATCTAGTTTATTTCTAAACACCCATTTTAAGCCAATTACTTTTTGTTGTTTAGAAGAGGGAACTAGATGTCATACCTTGTTTCTTTCGAACTCATTTAATTCAGCTTGCATAGCAGTGATCCAATCAGAATCAGATAGGGCTTCTTCATGATTTCGTGGTTCTATCATTGATAAGAACGCATGAAATGCACAAAAATTCCTTAACTGAGATCTAGTTTGCGTACCTTTGGATATGTCACTTATTATGAGTTCCACTAGATGTGATTTTTGATGTCTCAAAGGTTTTGGTTGAAACTGTCTTATAGGAACAGGTTGTTCCTCTTGAGTTCCATGAGTGGATGAGGAGCTTTGATCAGTTGTTCCTCTTTCAGCAATTGTTGAATCAGTTCCTTCAACATTTTCATTCTTAGTAGCAACAGGAACAACTCCATCATCTTAAGGAACAGGAACATCATTGTTATGAACATTTTCATCTACTTCGTTCCTATCCTCTTTTATTTCTTCTTCCTCAATTGAATCTGCATCTTTCTCTATTGGTTGTACCAAGCCAATCTCAAAGTCATCAACCTGTTTGATTGGATTAAAATTGTCAGATTCATCAAAGATTATGTGGACACTTTCTTCAACACACATAGTTCTTTTATTGTAAACTCTATAAGCCTTGCTATGTGATGAATATCCTAAGAATATTGCTTCATCACTCATAGCATCAAATTTTCCAAGATTATCTTTCCCATTGTTATGAACAAAACATTTGCAACCAAATGTTCTGAAATGAGTAATATTGGGTTTCTTTCCAAAATAAAGCTCATAAGGAGTTTTGTTAATGATAGGTCTCATCATGGCACGATTTATTATGTGACAAGTAGTATGCACAGCTTCAGCCCAAAAGTTCCTTGGAAGTTCACTGGCAATTAGCATGGTCCTAGCCATTTCTTCCAAAGTTCTATTTTTCCTTTCTACAACCCCATTTTGTTGTGGTGTCCTAGGGGCAGAAAAATTATGATCTAGGCCCTGGTCTCTGCTTAAGTCATCAAATTTATAATTATTAAATTCTTTATCATGATCGGATCTAATATGCATTAATTTGTGACCACTTAAATGTTGAACTCTTTTAGCAAAGACAAGGAACTCATCATAAGTCTCATCCTTACTAGAGAGAAAAATAACTCAAGTATACCTAGAGTAGTCATCAACAATAACTAACACATACCTCTTTCCACTTCTACTTTGAATTCTTATAGGGCCACACAAATCCATATGAATTAATTCTAAAGGTTTTGTGGTGCTCACAACAGTTTTAGATTTGAAAGAGGATCTAATATGCTTTCCTTTGGCACATGCATCACAAACTTGATCAATATGAAATTTTATAGATGGTAATCCCAAAACAAGATCTTTTGATCGAAGTTTGCCAAGTAATGAAAAGCTAGCATGCCCTAGACGCTTATGCCATAGGAGTGGATCATCTTCAATAACACTAAGACATGTCAGATTGTTTTTAGGAACAAGATCAAGATCCACAATATATGTGTTCCCTTTCCTTGTTCCTTCCAAGATGACATTCTTCGAGTTAATGTTAATGATCAAGCATTTTTCACTATTAAATTTAACAACATTTCCCTTATCACAGAATTGGGAAATACTTAACAGATTATGTTTTAAACCTTCAACTAAAAATACATTATCAATGGAATGTGATGGTGACTTACCAACCTTACCCATGACAACTATGTTACCTTTCTTATTGTCACCAAAAGTCACACTTCCACCTTCATAGGTTGAGAGTGAGAGAAACTTAGATTTGTCTCCTGTCATATGCTTAGAACAACCACTATCAAGATACCAAGTGTTGTTCCCCCTCACTCCAACCTGTAAAAATCAACTAGTTGTTAGTTGTAGGAACCCCTTGTTTCGTGGGTTCCTGTTCTTGACTAGGATTTGATTTGACAACCCATTTCATGTTACTCATCTTCACATTTTTGTCAATCATTCCAGTTCTTAGTTGACATTGATTTATGTAATGACCTATCTTACCACAGTACATGCAAATTTTATCACTAGGTAGGTCAACATATTTCTTGTTCTTGTTCCTTTTCTTGTAGTTTTCAAAACCAAGACCTTCTTTCCTTTTAGTCTGTGGTCTCTCAATCCATTTAGAAACAGCCATCACTTTGCCTCTGTTCCTTGCAACAACCAGTTCCTTCTTGAGATTACAGATTTGTTCCTTTAAAACATTTTTCTCTTTATTCAAATTTTCGATCTCAGGTTTGTAACCTTTCAAAGGGGTTGATCTAATATCAAAAGAACTTAGAACAGGGACAAATTCCTTTAAGTGTGAAATTTCTAAATTGATTAGATAATTTTCATTTTTCACACTCTCATATGATTCCTTGATTTTTAAATTTTTATCAAATAAATCAAAGAACCTAGTTTCAACATCCGTTCTCATTTTCTTTAGCCATTCTATATGTTCTTTACACACTTTAAGAGCTTGTTCAGTTTGCTCACGTTTTTCACGTTCATCTCTACATTCAAGAATTGCATCATAAAGAATATCATAAATTTCAGGCCTAGTTTTGCCATCTAAGTTTGATTCAAGTCCATGTTGGCTTACCTCAACATTTTCTTCATCTTCTTTTTCGTCAGTGTTTGCCATGAGGCAAAGATTTGCAGTTTCTTCAGTTTGTTGTTCTTCTTCTTCTTCTGTCTCTGAATCTCCCCAAGCAGCTATCATTGCCTTTCGAACGTTCGCCTTGTTCCTTTCAGCGAAGCGTTGTTTTTTGTTCCTTTCTTTGGTTTTATCATTTTTCCAAAGTGGACATTCCTTGATGAAGTGATCTGTACTACCACATTTATGACAAGCAGTTTTGTTAGAAAACTTTTTAGTTTTACCTTTGAAGTTCCCGTTCTTCATGTTCCTATACATCTTTCGAAATTTTCGGACCATGAGTGCTGCTTCCTCTTCTTCTGAGTCAAAGTCATCTTCATCATCTGCTTTGAGGGCAATGGATTTTGACTTAGAGCTTTCACCATACTCAGTATCAAGGTGAAGCTCATGAGTCATAAGTGATCCAGCAATCTGTTCCAAGTTGAACTTAGTGAAGTCTTTTGTTTCTTGTAAAGCAGTGACCTTAGCCATCTATCTATCCTTAGGAAGACTCCTAAGAACTTTTCGAACCTGTTCCTCTGATGAAATAAACTTACCAATAGAAGCTAACTCATTAATAATGTTAGTAAAACGAGTAAACATCTCTTGTATGCTTTCCTTAGTCATCATGGAGAACAGTTCATATTGATTCATTAGTAAATCAATTTTAGATCTCTTGACTTCATTAGTTCCTTCATGGGTTACTTCTAGTAAATCTCATATTTGCTTTGCGGATTTTAGAGGTGATCATGGGCCGGGCCGAGCCAAAATAATTTGACCATTGACCGGGCCAGGCCCAAATCCGGGCCAAAAAAATGTGCCCAAAACCCATTATTTCGGGCCGGGCCGAGCGGGCTTTTTCGGGCCAAAAAATTAGATTATAACGTCTTTTTTGGCTTGTCCAAAGCCCGCCCAAAAAAAAATAAAAAACCGGGTTGGGCCAAAAAAAACTGCCCAAGCCCGCCCAAAAATCGGGTCGGGCCGGGCTGAAGTTGATCAGCTCTAGCGGATTTGCATCCCATGATCCTATTGTGTTCATGGGGTCCAAGTCCACAATGCAACAATTTAACAGCCATTGCATTTACTTCCATTTTTTCGAAATCAGCTTTGTCATATTCAGATAAGGGTTTTGGAATTACCTCATTTTTGTCATTAGTAGTTGTGACCTTGAAATCACCAACTTCAATGACTCTCCATACCTGGTAGTTTTCAGCCTTGATGAATATTTCCATTATGTTCTTCCAGTAGGAATAAAACTTTCCATTGAACATGGGAGGCCTTTGCGTAGAGTAACCTTCCTCAAGTTTCTCGGTGGTATTCATTGTTCCTTGGATCTTTTTCTCAATAGGGTTTCCTATCTTTCGTGAGTTTCTGCTCTGATACCAATTGTTATTTCACTAGGAACAATACAAGAGGGGGGTGAATTGTATGTGTAGAAATAAACGTAACTTTTTGCGGAATTTTAAACTTGAACAAAGAAACAAGCTAAAGGAACACAAGGGATTTTTACGAGGAAAAACTTCTTGGGCCCAACAAGAAGAAACAACCTCGACCACTATGGATTTTAAACTCAACTCTTTCACTAATTAGGCCAAACAACTTTGTTACAAACCTAATTCTACTCACGGGCCACACCTTGAGTTCCTAAACTCAAGTTCCTGAACAACTGTTCCCTTAACAGTTGTTTCTCTCAACTTCACTTGAAGTTTTCTCACTTTAACTCGCTTTACTCAAAGCTTCTCTCTTACAGAACTTCACTCAAAGTCCCCTTACCCCAAAAACCAAAATACAATTGATCAAATAAACTTAGTGGAATTAGAGTAAGAAGACAAAGAACAAATGACTTTTATGAGAGAATGAAGGCACTGACATTTTACTTAGTTAAACTCACTAAATCACTTGGTCAGACACAAATTAGAACTTAATTAGACATTAGTATTTATAGTGGTAATAACTTAGAACGTGGGATTAAAACATGTATTAGTGGTAGAACCGTTATCCCATGATGTTCCTTACCCGTAGGAACACGTTCCTCAATCATCCCATGATCTCCATGATCACTGTCAAATGTGGGAGAGAATTAAGTTACTGCTCCTTAATTTTAGCAACCACATTAAGCATTAATTCGAAAAACCTGATTTAATTAAAAACATTTTAATTATTAATACCAAAATAAAATCCTTTTACCAAAAATATTATCTTTAAAATATTTCCATAAAAACCGAAAATAATTTTTACTATTATCTTTAGAAAAATAAAATCTTTTCCTTAAAAAGATTTTCCTTAAAATCATATTTTTCCTTAAATAAAAACGGTTACCTAGAATCTAGGCATAATTTACTCAACTGACATAAATGAACCGTTGTAATGCTTCATCCTAAGTCTAGTTCCTTTTAATAGTTAGTTCCTTTAACTTATTAGTTCAGCGCCAGTTCGTCTGTTCCTTACAAAGGAACAAACGATCATTCTCATTTTAAATTGCCATAGTTCCTTACCATTCTTACTCGTTCCTTTACAATGGAACTAGAAACAAAAAGCCTCGCTTTTGTCTTCTTGCTCCAATGCTGCTCCAGTACCAAATATTGAAACATCTTTACTTAGTCTTCAAAATTCAAACTTGATTTCTTCCTTGACTTAATATTCTCTTTGTTCCTTTCATTGATACCTTGAAATTCACTCACTTAAACAACTTGTTAGTCCAATACTTAGTTTGCATCTTTGTTCCTTTGTCATCATCAAAACTAGGGTTCAACAAACTTTTTATTCACTATGTTATTCGAACGTTCCTGGTGGACACTAGATGTCGACATTTCGCTCGACAACTTAGTAACAAACATATTTTTGCGCCCTCTCAACATCACTGCTTCTTCAGCAAGGTATTTTGATCGACCCTTTTGTGGTGAGGCCTTTAGCCACACACCCCACCCTACTGTTTTCCTGTCTCCTCCTCCATTGCCAATTGGCAATCCTTCTCATTGTGTCCCATTATGCCGCACATGAAGCAGAAAAAAGGAAGTCTCTCGTATTTAAATTCAACTGTCATAATACTATTGTTTTTACCCTTAATCCTCTTAAAACGGCGCAGCGGTTTTGTTATATTCATCATGATTCTAACACGTCGAAATTTTTCTAGGCCAAGATCATCTTTTTCAATTTCCATTATTTCTCCTAAGGATGCAGCTATGGTTTTAACATCAACATCAGAGCGACAGTTAAAAGGCAGATTATGGATACGTACCCAGAAAGGCGAAAGAGATAGTGGCACCCGTGACGGTTGTTCATCTCCCTTAATCTCGTTGAGGACCAAGAGGTGCTGATCAAAACACCATGGTCTTCCTTCCAATACCCTCTCTTTGTCTCTCCAATGGAAGAATTGGAAAACAAAGAGATTTGATTCAATAGCTTTGATCGTAACTTTCTTGTGTGCACCCCATGATTGTGTAATTGTGCGTTTAAAAGCTTCGGTATTAAACGCCCTACTTGTCACTAATCTTCCCACTAACATTAACGACAACTTTTCGTCAACCTCTGCAGCCACATCATTCCCCAGATCAATTATTGTGTTATCGTCTTCCGTAATATTTAATTTTGCGCACCGATCAACCAGATCATCAGCCATGGTGGTTAGGAGCGCAGCCCTAGAAGGGGGTAAAGCCTCAGTGAAGGAGAGAAACCCTATATTTCGAGGGAGATGACACTTTATAATCGCGTATATAATTAATGTATTAAGGGATAATAGAACAAACGATAAAGAAAATGGAGTTGAATAGAGGTTATGATAGATGAGAACAAATTGATTATGTAAGGAAGGGGGGAATTATCAACCCTATTTTAGGGGTAATAGTTATCCAAGCATCAACTAATAATTTATTTATGACTACAATGTTGAGATATATATACTACTATAAATCTACAATGTATTCGTCCGATACAACTACATATAATATCTTCATCAAAAAAATTCCTCGAATAGTGTTGCTATCAACCTTAAATCTCCCTATGCAGCAAAAACTTCTACTTCCTTTGTATGTCCCAAAACCGCAGAAAAGACCCTGTCCATTTCATAACTAGGGTATCGAACCTCTGACCTTACACGCCAAGCAATATGCTCATCGGGTCTGACAAGAATTGCTCCTTTATCATTCATTCCACACAATTCCCACCATGATGGCGAATTTGACAATTTCTTCACCTCTATAATGTTCTTGTAATTTCCGACTGAGCACGGTGCAGAGTTATTGGCACGGTTGCCTGGCCATATTACACATACCTTGACAAGAAGTTTGAATTTATCGGCCATCTTTAGCGTTGCATGAGCTAGATTATAAGATGATTCCACCGGTGCTATGATAAGAACGAATTCGAGTTTATCTACCGATACAAGATCCAATGTAGAAAATGTATCCTTCACAAGGATAATAGCAGAGTGAGAACAAAAAACTTAAACATATTCTAAGATATAAAACAATAAAAGTCGAAATGAATGAAGCATTATTGCTTTTGAATGAGCAAGAGAAATAAAGGATAAATCATAGCTGAGGCTCTTTTTGGTTGGATGCAAAGAAAGTTCAATGAAAAATAATTTTCAATTCAAATTGAATACTCGTGAAAATTATCTTCCCAGGGCAAACACCATTGTAAGTTAGTTTGTTCCTTTAGTTCCTTAAAAAAAAAGTTAGAGGGAAAAAGGCAAGGGAGAGGATTACGGGGAGAAAAGGAGGACAAACCAAAAGGTTAATGTTTTCCACCACCCTTGGTAAAACTATTTTCCACCTATACAAATCAAACAAGGAAAATGGAAAAAAACTACTTTTTCAAGAAAATGTTTTCCTCCCAACCAAATACTCTCTAAGACTAGAAGTGTTCTTGTATGGTCGTTGATCAGTCCAAAATGACCTAGAATTTTATCTATTGGGTTGAAAATAAATGAGAAATAAAAATAAATGAGCAGTAACTAAAACTTCTTTGTTCCTTGTTATCATGACAAAATGATTGTAATGTAGCAATTTCCTTCTATGACAAAATGATTGTAAACACTATGCAGCATAACAGACATCTTCCAGCCAAAGCAAATAAAATAACAAGCAATGAAATGATCTGCAGTAACGTAATCCAGCATACCTCGTCAGAGACGCTTGATAACGATCTCATTTTCATATGAGGAAGTCGTGAACCTGGTTCTGATGATGGTACGTAATCCCTTCGGCGACCGGTAGGGACGCTATCTGCATCATGAATGGCGTGTCCATCAGATACGAGAGCTCCCTCCTTGTATCTGGAGATAGAATTTATCATATGATCACCTCAAATCAATGAATTCAAGACGTGAAAAAAAAATCTAAGTTAATGGTCAATATGACCAAAACGGGATCGTAAAGGAGATATCCTAGTTTATCCATTCTGAAGTGGCCCTAGAAATGTACAAAGTATAGCTAGAATCTAGTTGAATCCAGAAGCAACACCTGTAACCAAGATCCTCAGCAGGGAATTGGAGTTGCAGGCTCTTTCCTTCTTCAAAAATTTGCTTCAATCTGGCAAGCCTTGACAAGCCAACTGGGTTTTTCTCATTCAAAATGGCTCCTGAAAGCTGTGCTCGGCCTATACTGAATATCCCATCTAGAATCACTCTCTGAACTCTGGATGGTAGGATTGAGCCCAGACCATCGTTAATTACACGATGCACTGCCAAAAGGAGAGGAAAATAAAAGCATGATCGGACCCACTAACATAAGCAAAGTGACCATTTAAGAAGTTATGGTTATTAGGAATGTCAAGGCTGTGAAGCTCTTTGAGTACCTGAGTTCGCAACAGTTGGGTCAATCCCCAGGGCAGAGGGGACTTCCATAGCAGCTCTGAAGTTCTGAACACTAAGTGCCGTATTGGATATCGCAATCTAGGAATTAAAGAACATGGTGAAGAAGTGGAGAAATGAGGACTAGATGGAATGTAGGAAGTAATAGAGGAAAGCAGCAACTCAAAGCAAAAGCGCCAATACCGGTTTCCGTTCTGCTTCATATGTGTTGAGAAGTGTGGTTGGAGCGATACCATTGACAACTGCAGCCAGCTTCCAAGCAAGATTGTGAGCATCCTGAATCCCAGTGTTCATCCCTACACATAATATAAAAGCTAGTAAACAACTACAGGGCACAGACGTACAGAACCGACCAGAAGGATTCAGCATGTCTTTAAGACTTTAACAGGATATTTGAAAAGCACGGCGATTGGGAAATTTGCTCTTACCAAAACCACCAGCAGGAGGAAAACGATGAGCAGCATCACCAGCTAGATAGATTCGATTGTCAGAGGACAAGAACTTCTCAGCAACTTCAGCATGCATTACCCAGGGCTTGATATCGATTACAGCTATATCTTCAAGCTCATGCCCAACCAATTTAAAAATTAAATCCTCACAAATCTGGAAAAGAAAGAAATTATAGACATCCAGAAGTAATGTTAAAACAGAGGATGCAGTAAGATATCTCATCTTATCATATTCCGGTCATGGTTCCCTGGCCTTGAACATAAGTTTATGACAGATATCGTCAACTCAAGCCCTAATAACTGTTAGCCAGAGATTAGACAAGTAAGAATGGATATAATGATATATACCTTGGGACTGAAATCTTCAAAATTCTGCTGTGGAGGATAATACGGTACCTGTAGGCTAACATAAAATTATGTCATAAAACAAAGTAATGAAACTCGTCTAGATATAAGTTGTATTTGCAAGAGAAAATGACGTCAATGAATACCTGCAATACAAATTCCCCTTGCTGAAGATCATGAGCAACAAGAACTCCGATTGCTTCGGTGTTAAAAATAAAGAAAAGCATGCCTGGTCTTTCCTTAAGTAGATATCTTCCCAGGCCTTTGCTCATAAAATGCACACTCACCAGCTTTTGCAAGTCTCTTTCACCTTGCATCTCAATTCCAGCAAGTTTCCTCACTGTACTTCCAGCACCATCTGTGCCAACAAGAAAACTACACTGGATATCCCTCTTCAATGTCTGTCCCTCCTTGTGAAAAGAAGAAGTAACATTAATACAATGATCAGTCACAGAGAAGGACAAGCACTCGTGACCCATCAATATGCCCCTCTCTCTAACAGGTCTATCACCATCATGAATTTTGAAGTCAAGATTTTCTAGTTTCCTCAGCAGTAATTTGATTAACTTGTATTGAGAAAAATGAGCAACACTAACTGGGCTGACAACCTGCTCAAAATCTGCAAAAGAGTGCACGATGATAAGGTGCTTGATGCTTTATGCATATACTATAACAAGCATGCAAGTAGATCATGTTGCCAACAGCAGTTGATAATTACTCCCTGCATTCCTTATTAATCATTTAACTTACTTCCTTATTAATCATTTAACCTACTTTTTTATATTACATGTAGTATTATATGTCACTCAAACTATCGGCACACAATTAGTTGTAATTTAGATACCATTGCAATATTTTTGTCAGGTTTGGTCCTTTACGCTACAAAGACAACAACCAACAACTCATTTGTATGTGTGCATAACCAAAACGACTTGTTACATAAGCGATAATAACTGGTGGTAGAGGTAATAAATTTTAAATACCTAATTTTGCAGGATGTATTTCATCTTAAGGTTGAGATATGGTGCCTATCGTTCGAGATTTATGGATTAGCTTTTTCAAATCATTTAAGATACTAAAGATACCCATACCTTGAGGTTGCATATGATCAACTGAGCCAAGAACAGAACCAGAAAGTGATGTACAGTATATGAATTTTCTCCACAAATCTACAGGAGGTTGAAATTGTTGTATCTCCTCAGCCAGACAATCTAGTTTGCGAAAGACCTGACAAGAAAATCTGAATGAAAATAGCACTAACGTTTTAGGATGCCAGAAAAGCGCAGTTAATCCATGTAAGTGCCGTATGCCTATATCCAAAATTCCAAATGCCATGAACCTACCTCCATAGACCTGTTGTTGATGAAATGAGCTTGAGGATGTGTTGAAAAAGTTTTGCTCTTCTCTACGACTGCACATCTGACACCTAGAGACAGAAGGATAAGTCACCATTACTTAACCCTAAAACTTGTGTAAATAGCACAGTGTTTATCAATTGTTAGCTGTTGCAGAGTAACATCACATGCCAAACAAACTTGTAAAGGGAAAGGTTGATGGAAAGCAATGCTGTACCCCAAGACATTCAGACAATCAAGTTTATAATACCTAAGGTTCTGCAGTCATTCCCTAAACAGTTGAGCATGCTACTCCAGGCATTGATTAGATTTACTCCACTCCGCTAATATCAGCCAAAAACACAATGGATTATTGGCCCTTTGGTCCCTTGGCTTTTGAAAATAATTGCAAAAAAGATTATATTAATTATTGGGCCACTCTAACTTCTACAACAATCTCCATTCTAAATAAAATGGTGACTTCAAGTCTCCTATCCTCCCATCCCAACATTTGTAGGCTGCTAAAATGCTACGTGTGAACTGAAGGCAACAAAGAAGAAACACAAAAACTAATCCGTCACTTCCTTCTTTGAATTTATAAAAAATCAGTTAACTAAACAAAGACATGTCTTACCAAACAATTCAGAAAGTATCATCAATAGTTGCAATGAACAATTTCTACATTCCAGAACTCTCTAAGATCAAACCCGATAATTGAACCACAAGATCCAAAACAATTCACACTAATGTCGTGATAGTGTTCTAAAGAAAACTAAAAACAATGAAAACTCGAATATGAAACCAGAGTACTGAGCACTGAGTTAATGCTTTGCAGATGCATCCCTTCAACATCTCTCATAGCTTCGCTCGCCAGAGTATAAACCAAATAGCAAACAGAAGCATGCATCGAAATGATGACTAATTTATTGCTCTTTCACAATAGTTAGAACTAATTTACATATCATTCGTTGAAACCCCACATATCTTCAAAGCATCGCAAAAATGGGCATCTCAAACCACCATCACAGGTTCTAGTAATCCACTCTCTAGTCACATTCACATATGAGCACTTGCTACATTGTTACTATAATCAAAATTCACTCAAAACCCAAATTTAAGCAAACAACAAACAATTTCATCACAGAGGATAAAGCATACAAAAGAAATTAAACTTCAAACTACAAATTCACTTATTTCCACAATGCCTCACCTTTCTACAAAAACTACCAAATGGGCATTTCCAATCATCATTACCTCTTTAATCTTTCACTCTTTCGGCACGGTTTCAGCATAAACTAAAATCAAATTTCACATTTAACCTATAATCCAATCCATACAAACAACTTCAATCAAAGTAGGAAAACTGTAAAAAAGGAGCAAACTTTAAACTCCAACATCTACTTCATTCTGTGAATCTCTTCCTCAAAAAAATCAAATAAATGGGAAATCATAGCAACATTATCTCTTCAATCATTCATCATCAAATTTCACTGAAACCAACCCAGAAAAACAAAATTAAATAAAATAACAAATATATTTCCTACATTCCATATGTGTGAATCATGAACAACCCAATGTGTGACTGTGAATAGTGTAAAAGTTAAAAAGTTGCGATTAATATATATATATATATATATATATATATATATAAAAGAGGGGTTAAAGAGAAATTTACCTAATTTAGTGAGAAGTAAAGAGAGAACTAAACCAACAGGACCAGCACCCACGATTAAAACAGGTAAAACAGAGTCATCTTCCTTAAATTTACCGTGTAATGCTGAGAAATCTCTCTTGTGTGAAAAAATGGTACCAAATTTACTCCATTGTACTGCAGTATTGTTTCTTGTACAGTGTAGAGCAAAAGTAAAAAAATTCATCTTTGGAATTATGTTGCAGAACCCAGATAAAAATAGAAATTAGAAAATGATGAAGATTGTTGTACTTGTAGTTGGTTTTGTAGTGAATGAGTGACCACGTTGAATGGTGTTTTTGCGACCACGAATCAATAAGCAGTGGTGGAGCCACATAGCAAGTTCTGGGGTCAGTTGACCCCACTCAAACATAAAAAGTATGGCAGACGAATTGTCAGACTGCGTGACTTCATCTTTACAAGCTCAAGCATCTTGAATTGTCTTCAATGGCAGCTTATATCATTGTTTTCTTCTTGAACATTACAATAAGCCAATGGCAGTAACGTTCAAGATGAACAAACCACTTTCTCCGATTATTCCAAGCGAAAAACGAGATCGAATTCCAATAATTCTAGAATTGAACGGAAAAACGACATTGAAGAACGAACGAAAACCCTAGAACAATCACCTTCGTTTACCGGCGGTGAGATTTAATCAATGGAGGAGAAAGAAGATAGTCGGACTCGTCAGACGACATCGTGATGCTGATTAGGGGTGCAAGTGGAGTGCGAAAAGTCGAGAGTTCAATCCAGTCCAATCCAAATTTATTGGACTGAACTGAAAAATATTTGGACTCGACTCGGACTCAAATTTTCGAGTCCAAATATTTTCAGACTGTATTTGGACTCACCCATTTGGAGTTCAATCCAGTCTAAAAAATATTTTAGCATATAATATATATAATGTATATTTGAAAAAAATTCTTTAACATTTTTGCTGAAATTTTGGATTTTTTAACAATCTTGCTCTAAATTCTTTTACCTATCTCTCGACTTTTCACTTACCCCCCAAAAGTTCAAAGTGAAAACTGAAAAATGAAACGGCAAAATTTATTTTAACCGTTTTGGCGCCTTTTATGTTTTGCATTTTATAAGACTTTAAATATCTATGTAACTTACTTTGTGGAATGGATGTAACGAGCCCAATTCTTCGAATTTCAATGATTCAATCATGAGAAAACATTATGAACCTAAATCGAAAAAAAAAAATAATATATTATATAATAATCAGATGGGATTCGGACTCAATAAAAAAGTTTCGGACTGGAATGGACTGGACTCGAAAAATGTCTGGATCGGATTTGGACTCAATTTTTCGAGTCCAAAAAACTTTGGACTGGATTTGGATTTGGCAGTCCAATACATTTACACCCCTAATGCTGATCGCTAGTTGGATTTGCGGATGAAGAATCGAAGATTTAAGCAGGGTTGGTCACGGAGGAGAGGAAGGGAATAGGAGAGTTTTGATTTTTATTACACTAGTCTCTTTTGCACGCGCGTGCGTGACATCTCGTGTAACTGATTTTGTGGAAGTTTAAAATTTAATCGTCGTTCAATTATTGTTTTGTTTGTTGTTTTCACTGGTGCAGATGTAATTGCTTTGCACTTGTAGGGATCCTTTTTTTCCCTTTTCTTTAAAAAAATGAGAGAGTATAATTAGTAATTTTGTTTGGTTATTAGGGGTATTTTGGGTAAAGAGGGTGGCCACCAAAAGGTCGGGACTTCCCCTATATAGTAGAGATAATAAATTATCTGAGCTGCTAAATGCTGCTAGGGTGTTCACCGGTACAAGACCGGACCGGATCGGACCGAAATCGACTGGACTGGTGGACCGGAATATGGAAAAAAATTGGACTTGGACTGGTCCTGTCTGGACAGGAATTTTTCCGGTTCGGTTTTGAACCTGTTGGATCGGAATCTTTATTTTTTCTGTTTTTTCACCATATACCCCAGACTAATTATTTTTGCACCATATACCCTTTCAACTTTTCAAATTCACCATATACCCTTCACTTTTGAAAAAATACATCAAACTACCCTTTTGACTAACGGTGTTAGACTTCCGTTAGTCATTAACCCCTAGTCCCCCTTTAACCCTAACTAACTAACCTAAATCAACCCCCCTAACCCTAACCTTAATCTAACATCCTAACCCTAACCCTAATACTTAACACCCCCACCCCTTTCCTCCATCGCCTCCCACCACCCCCTCCCCACCACCATCCGGGAAGCCCCCTCCTCACCACTGCGCAGTCGCCCCTCCCCTTCCCCGTTGACCCCCCCTCCCCCTCCCCCGCTGTCGCGAACGCCCTTCCCTCCTCCACCCCTCGAATCCCGCAGCCCAACAACCATCCCCCACCATTCGAATCCCGCCGCACACCACACGTAAACCCACCCTTGCTCTCTTCGCCCGCCAACCCCGAGGTATTTTGCGTTCGAGCAAGCAGCAGGGCGTGGTGAGGAGAGAGAAGGACGCGACTCATGGGGAGAGTTGCGCGACAAGGAGAGAGAGGGTCCGCCTCGAGCGGCGCGACTCGGGGGAAGGGGTTGCGCGACGAGGAGAGGGGGGGTCCGCCTCGAGGGGCGCGACTCGGGGGACAAGGTTGCACGACGGGCGGGGAAGGGGAGGGGGGAGGGGGCTCGTGCGATTCAGCAAGGGGAGGGGGAGAAGGAGGGTGCGGGGGAGGGTGGAGGGGGGAGGGAGGGGTGTTGTGGGGAGGGTGGAGGGGGGAGGGAGGGGGTGCCGCGGGGAAGGGGGGCCTGGGGGAGGTGGAGGGGGAGGGAGGGGGTGTTGCGGGGGAAGGGGGGCTGCGGGGGAGGTGGAGGTGGAGGGAGGGGTCTTTGTAGTGGGGGTGGGGTAAGGGGGTGGAGGGAAGGGTGGGGAAGGGTGGTGGTGCGGTGGGGGAGGTGGGGTGGGCGGGGTAAGGGGGTGGGGGTGTTAAGGGTTAGGATTAGGGTATTAGGGTTAGGGTTAGGATTAGGGGTAGATTTAGGTTAGTTAATTAGGTTAGATGGGGGATTAAGGGTTAATGACTAACGGAGTTTAATGCCGTTAGTCATTAAGGGTAAGTGGATGTATTTCTTCAAACGTGAGGGGTATATGGTGAATTTGAAAAGTTGAAAGGGTATATGGTGCAAAAAAAAATTAGTTAGGGGTATCTGGTGAAAAAAACCGTTATTTTTTTTAAAAAAAACTTTTTTATTTGATTTAAAAATATTTATAAATTAGATATATTAAAATTTAATAATTTTAATAACAATATTTCTAAAGTTAATAAATAGTAGGTTTTTAAATTTCTAACTTTTACTACTTTTTAAACTTTTTTAACATGTAAACTTTTTCTTTAACTTAATAATCATAAATTCCGGTCCATCGGTCTGGACGAGAATTTTTCGGGTTTGGACCGGACCGGAAACTCGGAATCGGGATTTTCTTATGTCCGACGACCGGACCGGAATCTTCGGTCCGGTCCGATCCGGTCCAAATTCCGATCCGACCCTGGTCTTTGAACAGCCCTAAATGCCGCCCTATTCTTTCCTACTAATTCCCTAAATACACCAAAATACATACATGCCCTACCCCCATGTATGTATACCACCAAACTCATTCCCTCATACATTCTCACTGACACTTTCCCACTCTCAATACTTCCTCACAGACTCTTACACTCTCTCATCACCCATGGAAGGAAGTTGAACGACGTCATCACCCGGCCACTTCTCCGACATCATCTTCGTCCACTTTTCCAACCACATTACCTGCAACTTTTGTGAATCGAACTTTTTAGGTCACAAATTGATTATTTTTTTTTAAATATGGTGGGGCATCCATGGTGGACGCCTTACCGTTTTTTTTTTTTTTTTTTGAAAAAAGAAAAATTCAGAAGGACTGATGGTGGATTGGTGGGCATGAAGAATAAGAGACGGGATGTTTAGCTTGGAAAGGGGAAGTGAGGAAAAGGAAGGAAGAGGGAGAAGAAATGAGAAGGTATAAAATAAAGTATAAAAATACGTATTTAGGGTTTAGTAAGAAATTTTAGGGCGTTGAATAGAAAAACCTTAAATTATTGTGTAACACTTACACCTAAAAATACATGTTTCTTCAATGCTCTTAAAAATGTGTGGTTCTCCACTTTATTTTTTAAAATACCTATACTTTTTTCTTAACAAATGTTTTTTGAAACTCTAACTAATTAACCTTAATAAAACTCTATATCTCACCGCCAAAACGACTTTTTTGAAAAAAATAGACGTCACTGACAACCCTTTAAGGACACAAATTTCGAGAATCCTATTTAAACGACTACCAATACAACGGTATTCTGGCACGCTTCCCGATGCAATCTTAAACGACTGATATCACAGCCGAAACGACTTTTTTGAAAAAACGAACGCCACCGACGACCCTTTAAGGGCACGAATTTCGATAAGCCCATCAAAGCGAGTACCAATACAACGATATTCTAGGCACGCTTCCCAATACGATCTTAAACGACCGATTTTACTGGCAAAGCGACTTTTTTTGAAAAAACGGACGCCACCTACGGCCCTTTAAGGGCACGAATTTCAAGAAACCCATCAAAACGAGTACCAATACGACAGTATTCTAGGCACGTTTCCTGAGGCGATCTTAAATAGCCGATTTCACCGGCAAAACAACTTTTTTTTGAAAAAACAGACCCCACCTACGACCCTTTAAGGGCACGAATTTTGAGAAGCCCATCAAAACGAATACTAATACAACGGTATTCTGGGCACACTTACCGATACGATGTTAAACGACCGATTTCACTGGCAAAACGAATTTTTTTTAAAAAACGGACGCCACCGATGACGCTTTAACTCTTTAAGGGCACAAATTTCGAGAAGCCTATTAAAACAAGTACTGATACGATAGTAATTAGTCAGTGTTGATAGTGGGGGAGAGAGATAGGGATTTTTTAAAAAGATTAGGGGTAATTAGGTTAATAGTGACAGAGTCGTAAATAATGGCAAACGACGAGTTAACTGTAACGCCCCGAAAATTCATAACCTTAATTAAACATAATTACTTACACTTAACAGCGGAAAGGAAACTTAAACTTGTGGGATATGGGCCCTCTAATACAATGTAGCCCTAAAACATCCTTGATTCCTAATACACCAATGCTCGACCCAAATAATAATGATTTCTTCTTGAACATATTCCTTACTAACAACACTCTTGCAATGAATCTGCTCATACCTAAAACAGAAAAACAAAACGTCATGAGCCGAGGCTCAGTAACATACTACTCTAACATCGTAAATTCATTTCAATTCATTTTATTTGCAAACAGGGAGAAGAGAATATAGTAAAACCATTTCATAAATATACACTTCGAATCAGGAATTTAAAAGTCATTTACATTGTCATTCATTAATAATCTCCATTATCACATTTCATTATCAGAAAACTTTCTTTGGTTACTTGGCGAGTACAACAGAAGGCATAGCCACCGAGGACATAAGTCCCCCATCAGAAGGTGGCATATAATGCCATAACAGAAGGCAAAGCTACCGAGGACATTCATCCCCCATCAAAAGGTGGCATAGAATGTCATAGATTGTAACAGAAGGCAAAGCCACCGAGGATATTCATCCCCCATCAGAAGGTGGCATGTAATGCCAGGCATAGCCACCGAGGACATTGTCCCTCGTCAGAAGGTGGCATATAATGCCATCATGCGGGTGCCACCGAGGACCTTGTCCCCCATCAGAAGGTGGCGTTGCCGCCAGATAACAGAACGACACGTGCACGGCCCAGAGAACATAGTACTGCCATTCACCATCTTTCACTTTCATTTATCATGTTTCGTTTCTTTCAAGTACCTTTCAGAAATCATAGTATAATCATTATATAAATGTCTTCAAATCATCATTTGCATAATAAAACAGTTCTTATCCCGCACACCATAAATAATGTAGCATAAACATTACATAGAAGCATCATTTTAAAACAGAGTTGGAAGGGGAGTGCGGGTGTTAGCAGTAGACATTATATACTTTTCATAGCATCAAGAATTCATAAAACATATATTCATAGCCAAACATTTCTTATCCCGCACACCATGAATAATGTAGCATAAACATTACATAAAAGCATCATTTTAAAACAGAGTTGGAAGGGGAGTGCGGGTGTTAGCAGTAGACGTTACATACTTTTCATAGCATCAAGAATTCATAAAACATATATTCATAGCCAAACATTTCTTATCCCGCACACCATGAATAATGTAGCATAAACATTACATAAAAGCATCATTTTAAAACAGAGTTGGAAGGGGAGTGCGGGTGTTAGCAGTAGACGTTACCTGAAATCCTGCCTTACAACCTTGATAGCCGGGGGAGGCTTGTAATATCTCTTCCTTTTTAATCTAATCAATTCAGGGATTAATAGAAGACTTATTGATATCTTATTCTAAACTTTGAGTATCTTGATCCATTCCCATCATGTGTCCAATTTTAGGAGTTATATATATATTTAGGACTTTGGTGGTTGATAAAATCCATAGGCATTCTTTCTACTTAACAGCCTAGCGTCTAAGTTATAATTCACGAATTCTGAATATGAACGTCTTATTATAACAATTTCATATTTTATAAATTGAACAATAAGCACATGTTACAATTTTGTGAACTTTAACTTAAAACTTCATCCTATTAGTCGTAGTCCCTTTAAACATATTCGTCATTTTACAATCTAAAACAGTGGTCGTTAGTCTCATCGTTCGTGACTTAGGTTTAATAATTTGTACTTATGGACCTCGTAATATAACACTTTAATTCTTAAAATCTAAATTCTATACATAAGTGTCTGCTACTTTATTATATACAAATTTAACAAGTAAATTATACTTAATTAATATTATTCTTTAGTTGATATATTAGAGTTACAAATAAGTATGGAATATACTAAGTATTATCACATAGTGTATCATTATTGAACCATCTATTAGTCATAGTTAAGTCCCATAATGATTAAATTACACGGTTTATAGTTTATAAAGAGTTCTATTTTGTTTTAACTAAACATCAATATCAATGTCCAAGTAAGTCAAATAGTAAGAGTTTAACTATCTCACTTATAGTATATTTAATCTACTGATTTATAAAAGTTAGCCCAAGTAATTCATCAAACTATTAAATCTAAAGTCCAACCAAAAATTAGAAGTGGTATGTTTATACACACCTACTGCTTCAATCCTTCAATTGATGAAGCACGACAAGGAAGGCTGCAGCGAGGAGGGGTCGGAGCTCCGGCGACTGACGGCGAGGCGAGGCAGAACGTAAGGTGGCGGTACGGTGGTGGTCCGGTGGTGCGCGCAGGTAGAGCAGACCACGCAGAGAAGAGAGAAGAGAACTGGGCGAGAGGAGAGAGAAAAGAATGCGAGCGAGGGGACGAGGGAGTGTGCTGGGTTGTCGAGGGTCTGGGTAGGCAACGGCGTGGTGGTTGGCGCAACGTGGTCGTCGGTGGGGGGTGGTGGTGCTGCGGTGGCTGAACGAAAACAGAGGGGAGATAGAGAGTGCGAAAAACAGAGAGTTTGAGGGTGGTTCTTTGAGTGACGATTTCCGGCGAGGGTGGGGCAATTATGGGGAGTTTTTGAGTGAAGTGGTTAGTGATGAGTGAGTGGTGATTTGGGGGAACAAGCATGGCTATTTATAGCCGTGGTTGAGCTCCAATTTGACTGAATTGTGTTGATGAAAAATTGGATTTTTGGGAGATTTGGTTTGGATATGTAGTTTTTAATTGAAGTTGAGTTTTTATGTGCAAGAAAAATAAATCTGAATTAGAAATTCATGGTTGAATTTTATTGAGGGAAAAATTGAGATGGAGGAAGGAAACTCAAGTCACTGTTCCTATAACTTTTTATTTTAATCTTTCTTTCCTTCGAATTTTTTCCTTGAATAATGCAAAATAGGGTTTTAATTCCAGAAATATGCTGGAAGGGAAATTAATTCCCTGCGTACCGTCCACGTAGGATGGCACGCGAGAAAATGTTTTTTTTTATCCCAGATAAACCGCTACTTGAAGTAGCGGTTTACTTAAATTAAACCGCTACTTCAAGTAGCGGTTTATACACATAAACCGCTATTTCAAGTAGCGGTTTATGTATATAAACCGCTACTTGAGATAGCGGTTTATGAAAAAAAAACGCCTATCATTGCTGCTTCCCCATAACTGGCCAAAATGCCAGAAACATAAAAAAAAAAAAAAAAGCTATCCAAGCTGCAATTTCAACACCAAATTCCATCCAACAACACCAAGTCTATGCATACATCAATCTCCAAACACCAAGTTCATCCACATTCACATTTATCCAATAATTTCTTAATTACGAAGTAAGATTAAGAAAATATGTCAATCACAAACAAAGTTTAATATTTAACATAGTGTTAACGAACTATACAAACAACAAATGAAAGTGCTAAGACCTCCTCTTCTTCTTTTGTGAAGGCCTAGATGAACTAGGTGTGGTCTCACTAGACTCTGCAATGGCATGAAGAGAAGATGGAGTGGTGGCAGAACGGTGTCGGTAGGTCCTCTGACAGACTGGAGGCGAAAGCAAAGGTGCCGTGGTAGATGTATGGGCAGCAGACATAGAAGGTGTAGAAGTCGAAGTATGTGCAGCAGAGGTAGGCACGCCCTGTAAGATGTGGCCATGTCCAGCTCGGCTAACAGCATCAATACACAGTCCCCTCATGGTCTGCAATGTCTGTGCAAACAACTGGCGCCCCATATCTGGAGGCAATGACTCGGCAGCCTCTAGTACAAGTGCTGCACCTATGAGCAACATCGATAAAGTATGTGCCTCGCATAGAAAGAAAAATACATATTATATAGTCGGATAAATAAATAAAAGTATAACTACAAATCATGGCACTTACCAAGTACTACATCCGCAGACGCAGCCGATAATGTGTAGAAGGAGGTCGCCTCAATGGATCTGTCATGCGTAACCTCGTGATGCGACGATACCACACCATATACTCCTCAATGGCATGAGTACGACCGCAAACGGAGTGCCCCGAACAACACGTCTCTCGCGCTCATCCCACTCGCGCTATGTAAGGGCGATGTCCGAGCGGATAATTCTTGTTCTTCGACCTCCGATCTATGCCATGAAGGCCCGTGCTTGTATCACAAGGTGCTGGAATCCTCTCGCTCGAAGCCAAACCGGCGCATAACTCGATCGAGACAATGAAACTCCACAATGTCGAAACAAATAAGTGGAGCCAATGTGCGCCATACATGTCGATCGCCTCGACATATAGCGGAGCAACAACTCTAGTCTCGCATCAGTATATGGCTGCCAAGTCATCTACAAATAAAGAATGTTGCAAATATTAGGCATGTGAGAGATGTCTACCAATGTATATAAGTTAGGCATGTGAGACTATGTACCTGCCGTCCGTCTCGATGGTCAAGTGCATCCCTCGTAGTAAGATAGCCCACTTGCTAAGTGGGACCTACTAAGGTGTACTCGAAGCCAACCGAAAAGAAATACACATTAATATCCTTCGAAAAAATGAAACTAAATAATGTCAACAAATGTGAGACACTTCGCATTTTACTCGACGGCTAAGGGGCCAACCCCGGAACATGCTTTGGGAGCCTAAAATAGGAACGGCATCGTCAAACCGTGGAGGTGGGTCCCGCAACCTCGAAATCGAGGTATGCCGATGTGTACGTGCTCCCATGCCCAAAGCCGTAACAACAACACGGGACCACCTAACTCCCTCGGCACGCCTCGTGATGCCCGACATAGCTGTCGATACAAGTATGCAAGGGTCGCACTACCCCAGCCTATATGTTCTCGCTACGTCGAGATCGCGCCAAAAGTGGAAGATAAAGCACCTGTATCGTATCTCCACTCTTGTCGGCAAAAAGAATGGACCCCATCAAGACAAGAATATAAGCCCGTGCGAATCGCATCTTGTCACCTCATCGCATCGTTCGGCAACAAGAAAAAATGAAGCCGAAGCCATGTCAACCTCAAAGACGAACCCTGGAGAACTTTGGGCTCGTTCTCCGGAGTGGTGGGCCATACCCCTAACAACTCGTGCACTACTGCAGCCCAATTACCCTCGCCGCTACCAATAACAGGTGGCCCGTGCACTCTCAGTCCAAGGAAAACAGCGACATCTCCTAAAGTAATCGTCGCCTCCCCAACAGTCAAATGGAAGGTATGGGTCTCCTGCCTCCATCGCTTCACTAATGCCGTAAGAAGTGGTCGATCAAGCTCCAAACCTCCCCCTATCAAACGATGTATGCCAAGAAAACCAAAGCACGCTCAACATACCGAAGAACCCTATCGTGAACCTCCCAGTCATGAGTGAGACTATGATGATGCAACCGACACGATACTACCGTGTCCGCTACTCCCCTCCAGGCATCCTCACTCCGATGCTTATCCTGGAGGGTGAGAACGCTGCGATCAGTGGGGCTGGGATAGATGGACCGCGCCATCAGGCCTGAGGAAAGAAAAAAACAAAAAGGTTAGTAACACAATGAGGACTATGATAAGAATATAAATTTATGAATTTTAATAAAAATTAGATTTACCAAGATGTTCCTTCATCATTCTTATTAGGACATCTTTGCTTATTGTGTCCCGAAGCCTTACAAATGCTACATCTATATTTGCTTAGGGCCTATCACCGCATCCATTTCATTTCGTATTCGAGTGGACCTTGGACGTCCGGCTCCACGCTTTAGCCCCTCATCGCCTATAATTCTCGGACCATAATATGGAGAACAATTATGCATATCAGGCACAGGCTTGAAAAAGGACATATAAGTAGATCGATACTCGGTAGTCATAAAAGAAGCGTCCACAAAACCACTATATGACAAACTCCGGTATCGGCAGACCGCAAGGACATGAGAACACGACAACTTATATATTAGGACTTTCTGACATGTACATGTCTTCTGCATTAAGTTCAACGTGTGTTTCTTTCCACCTTTCCCTGCAATACGGTTTCCACGTCCAGTAGTGACCTCAAATAGCCCTCGTTCATAGTCAAACACAATCACCTCATGAGCACTTGCCTTCTCCATGTTTTTTTCAATGATGGTAGTCGCCTTCGGACTATAATCATGGCCTTCCTCAAATCTTTTTCTACCCAATTCTCTCCTTGTAGCAAAATATGAATTGACACGATAAAAAGTCATTCTTACCAAAGCAAAGTGATCGGAAGACATCTTGCCCCTTTTAGGACGCCATTAAACACTTCAGACATGTTCGTGGTTTGCACACCATATCTACATCCACCATCATGATGAAGAGACCATAGATGAAGGGGAATGTCCAACTAATATCTAGCTGCCTCGACATTAATGGAGCCAATTCGATCCATATAGTACAAAAACTTCCTCTTATGCCTAGCATATGCAGCTTTTCCGAATAGATTCTTGATGGCAGCATTCTTATACTTAGTATTCAAGTTTGAAGCAAGATGTCGCACACAAAATCGGTGATGGGCATATGGCTCTTCCCATCCACTTTGAGGCTCGTTCATAGCTGCAAGGATACCCCCATGACGATCAGAGATGACACACAAATCCTTCCTATCTCGTGACGTAACGTCTAATGCAAGCTAAAAACCAAGACCAGCCCTCCGTGCTTTCTTCCTTCACAACAAGCAAAGGCAAGTGGGAATAGCTGGAAATTAGCATCTCTGTTCCCATAGCAATCAATAATTTGCCTTTGTATTTCCCGCATAAGTGAGTACCATCTATAGTGATAAGAGGTCGACAATGACGGAATCCGGTAATGGAGGGTTTAAAGGCCCGTAAGACACTCTTAAAGATGTTCGTACTAGGATCTTGTGTTGGGATCGTACACCAATAAACGACGATTGCCTCGATTGGACTCTTTCAAGGCTTGCAAGTACCTAGGTAACTCTTGGTAAGACTTCTCCCAATCACCAAAAATATTGGTTATTGCCTTTTGTTTGGCTAACCAAGCTCTCTTGTATGTTATTGAAAATTGATATTGGTTCTTCACAAAAGTCAAGATGGACTGAAATTTGAATGAAGGATCAGTCCTAATGAAATCCTCGATAAGATCAAAGAACGAAATCCGATGAAATGAGAGGATGGTCTCCACATGTTATGTCTCCCAAACAATTGCTTGCATGTGGACCACCATATCGCACAATTTTGAATGAGTACGACTTAGTCATGATTGCACGCAACCTCCATGGACAGTGACACACTTCCTTTCGGGCACATTCAATGACATACTTTGTGGGCTCTGACTCTAACACCCGAAACATCTGGTTTCTAGAGATCGACCACGCTTTCACAAAATTCTTTAATTGCTGCAATGAGGCAAACTCTTGTCCTATCTCAAATTCAGAAGCCACAGTCAATGAACCAGTGCATTTCCAAGTCATCCATGCATCTATTAACCTTTGATCAACTTCGTCAATTCTGAGCCAATCTTGTGAAGGAACACCGGACTTTATTGCATTGTTAGTTGTTTCCCTTGCATCATCGTCCTCCTCCCTATCGAATCCACATGCTCCTCCTCATTTTCCCAAAAAATCAACATCATTTCGATGTAGAGTATCAAGATGGAATGTGGATGGTATGTGGGGAGACGAAGCAGGAGAACTGAACTCATTCATGTGCTCATTGACATAATGTGGGTCTGACAACATGCTAGTAAATGATTCAAATTGCATGCTAGGAGCTGATGCTGGTACCTCCATGCTATCCCTAAAGTCCATTGTAGGTACATAACCCACATTACTTTGGAGATTTATCTCCTTGGGAACTTGTTCAATGTACACCTCCATTGCCATGGCTGACGTTTGTGTCACTGATAGCCACATAGCACTTAGTGACTCGTCATCCTCTAGTGCAATTGGCACATATTTCCCCGGCATCGGATATCTCATAAACAATTTCAGTTCCATATACATACGATCACATCCAACAACGTCATATACCCTATTCAGAATCTCTTGAAACATCATACCAGAATTGATGAACAAAATTTTTTTCCTTCCACCTCTATACACAATATCAACGTCATTTTGAGATAGTTCACCATTCCAATAAAGATATAAAGGATATTTAGGTTGTTCCATATTCTACATACAAAAAGTAATGTTAAAGTTATTCTTATTCTACACAATCAAACAATATGAACACCATTCTTCACCTATACTAGTAGCATTTGCAACCTAAACACAACAATTCATGCAAAATCAACCATCACAAAATGCTCAACACCATTTTTAACCAACCAGTATAACCAATAAATCACCTTCCAATTCATGCAAAATCAACCATCACAAAATGCTAAATTATGCAAAATACTAAATTATACTAATCAAACCAAACAATTTCCATCTAACAACAGTTACAAAGCTAAAATACATAACAAATATGGCATGCTAAGCAAATTAAATTAAAAAAAAAAAACAAAAAAAATTAACTCACCTGGGCTAATGGACGGTTGTCCGGCGAGCTGTTGGTGGTGCGGCTGTGCGACGCAGCGAATCGAGTGGCGTCAGTTGTGCGGTGGGCGACGTTCTTCGTGGCTGAGCTCCGGTGATCGACGGTGGTGTTGTGTGGGTTGTGGGCGACGGTTAGTAAGAGAGAGAGGGAGAAACAAATTTGAGAGAAGAATCGTCGAAAATGAGAAATTGGGAAAGTTAGGGTCTGATTTGGGGATTATAGTAAACCGCTACTTGAAGTAGCGGTTTCCATTAATGAACCGCTACTTGAAGTAGCGGTTTCCATTAATGAACCGCTACTTGAAGTAGCGGTTTACTTTAGTCAACGCCAAACATCAAGTTGGGGGTCCAGGTACCAGTAAACCGCGACTTGAAGTAGCGGTCAATTAATATTAACCGCTACTTCAGGTAGCGGTTTAATTTTACTTAACCGCTACTTGAAGTAGCGGCTTACAAAGGTTAACCGCTACTTGAAGTAGCAGTTTTATTTAAGTACAAAAAAAAAAAATTATCGCGTGCCGTCCTACGTGGACGGTACGCAGGGAATTAATTTCCCTTCCAGCATATTTCTGGAATTAAAATCGTATTTTGCATTATTCAAGGAAAAAATTCTCTTTCCTTCTCCTTTTCTTTTCCTTTTTATTAACACCCAACATTTGTTATTATTTGCCAAGTTTGCAATTCATGTAGCATATGTACTGAAAACCTAAATATATTGTATCATTTCTTAATGTATAGCAAAGAAATTTTTTTGTCACACCTTATAATTAAAAAAATTAACCACTAATTATAATTATTTAGTTTAGGCAAGTGTAAAATTTCAAGATATTACATCCTTACCCCCTTAGAAAAAGTTTCGTCCTCGAAACTTGTTATAACTTGATAAGATAAGGTCCAATGCATACATTCACATATCCAACATATGTTGAAACATAAAATTCCACATCGATCATATCAAAATCAACAAGGAAATTAAGTTCTCAAAACTTTGCATATCGATCATCTAATTTTAGTCACCGGGAGTTTTATTCAAAATTACATATTTTGGACTAAATTATACCTTTTTATTAAAAGTTAAGACAAGTACATATTCGCATACATCAAAGGTTTCTACATTATATATGAAGAATCACCATTAATACTTTGCCACAAATCAGAACTAACTTTGCACCCTTATTCTATAGGCTCACTCCATTTGATTGTTTGAGAATATTTTCAAATTGAGTTGGCTAGGGAAGC
Organism: Beta lomatogona; assembly: GCA_947646795.1. Classification (NCBI taxonomy): domain Eukaryota; kingdom Viridiplantae; phylum Streptophyta; class Magnoliopsida; order Caryophyllales; family Amaranthaceae; genus Beta; species Beta lomatogona. The sequence continues at coordinate 115,793 of CANSNZ010000486.1, forward strand.
CCTACTTACTTGTGATTTAGTTGTACTTTCTTTCTACCTCCAACATATACACCAAAGATTTTCATCCAATAAGGTCATCCATCATTCAAGTAAGAGTTATAAGTTCTCGTACTTAATATCACTATTACCATTTTCTTCTTTATTCAGGTCTCTAAATCTTTTTTAGTCACACAATCTTACTAGTGCCACAACCCTAACGTTGTGTCAAACTCCCAAAATCAAATTTCACAAGTCGCTACTTGGTCCCTAAAATTTTCCCATAAATCCTTAGTCAAATTCAATAACTAGAGCTTACCCTTAATGTATATCCATCTATTTAAATACAACTCCTCATGCCTCAAAAGATTATTCACAAGTCATTAGTCTCAATTACTCGAATAGCCATCAACTTATCCTCGAACCACTCAACATCTAATTTTCCTCAAAATTCATACCTAGGTGTCAAGAAGAAACTCCTCGTTGAAGGTCAAGGTTGGGAGAGGCCTTCTAATGGTGATGAAGTAGATGGAACTACTGTGTGGACTATACCAACCGTAACCCATCCAGCCCAAAACCACCACCTCTCCAGATTTTCTCTTTCTTCTTCCAAGTAACCCGGACCTCAATTATTCACTTTCAAGCTTCATATTTTGTCAAAGAATTTCAAATTTCTTTACCAAAAATTATAGGTTTGGGTTAGTTGGGGGTAGACGTCGGAAACACGTGACGGCGCCGGAAAAAGCCGCGAGACGTCAAGGTCACCGCGGGAATCCGGAGGGAAAGAAGGAGGGTGGCTGGGTTAAGCTGGAAGTGAGATGTGCCCTAGAATTGCAGTTGGGTTAGTCGAACTGTAATTTTGGGAAGGAGAGAAGGCTTGGTGGCTGGGTTAAACTGGGCGGTCGATCCACTGAGCATTAGGTATTGCTGTGGTAGTGGTGTTGGTGGTTTGGAGATGAAGAACAAGAGAGGGAAAGAGATGAAGAACAATAAAGAGATAGATAATTTGGGTTTTATTTTTTTAAAACCCTAATTATTTTTGTTTAAAAAAAAGTTAACGCCGTTAGTCATTCCGTTAAGTTTAATAGGGGTGAAAATGTCGGGGTTATTTGGGAAAATGCATATATGTCAGGGTCATCTGAGATAATATCCCTTTTTAAATAGATGCTTTGTTTCAATTATGCATATTAACATACTCTACTTTGACCATATTATTCCATAGATCTATAAAACCACTGTTAGCATACAAGCTGTTAAATTTGTCTTGAAGTCTATTTTCATAATTTTAATTTTTTATAATTTCTTACTATTGAATAATCAATTATATTACTGGTTAAAGTTGTATATTGGCGATTGGCAACTGGCGAATGTACGAGTCAAAATGAAGTATCTGTTTAATAATGAAGGAAGTAATAATAAAAAAAACCTCTCAAATCTATACTAATATATTAAAAGGTGTACATAAGAAAGTTTGTGTGCCACGTGGCACACTCCTCTAAGGCTCTAATGCAAATGCTTTATTTTCAAGCCAAACCCTCAATTTAAAAAATAACTAGTTATTAGGCTTGGGCTATGCTCCGGGTAAGAAAAAATTTCATTTATTAATATTGTACTTTGATATGATAACACTAAATACAATTTGGTCTAATGGTTAAAACTTTAGTATTTGAACTTGAGGTCACGGGATCAAAACCTATACTATGCAATTTCTAATTTTTTTATTGTACATGGATTACATGAACTAAAACTCCATAGGGAGAGCGCCACGTGGCACAGTTCCTTGTTTAGGAATGCCTTTTAATATATTTATTAGTATTTTTGGCCCGGGTGATGCCCCGGGTAGTTACAATAATTATCAAATACTACCTCCGGTCTTTATTAGTTTACCCCTTTTGACTTTTGACACTATTCACATACATGACTTTGACTATCTCTTGTGATTTGTACTTAAGGAAAAATATAGTCATGTGAGATCTTGTTAGATTCATCTCAACGTGTAGTATCCAAATATCAATTTTTTGTAATTTTTGCTTATTGATAATTAGAGATATTAAGGTTCAAATTAGTGTATCAGCAAATGTGCCCCATAGAAAGGGGTAAACTAATAAAGACCAGAGGGAGTATATTGTTATTCATAAGTTTTATAATTGATTTCATTAGCTTTTCATAATTTTCTTTCTAGTGTGAAATTGAAAAATGGACTTTATAGCATGATAAGTTGTTTAAAAAAAAAAATTCCAAGGAATTGGGTATAAAAATAACAATGTCAATGGAATTGGGATAAGAGACTGTTCTTACCTTAATAAAAGTGTTAGAGATCAGAAAGCTTGTCTATGTCTTTGTAGTTACATATAATTATAACACTTTATTATGTTTTATTTTGAAACATTAAACATTGAAATTGTAGTGGATTGGTGGTTAAACTCTCACATTTCATTTCAAAGGTCATTTGTTCGATTCCTGATAGCGACACATTGTTAATATTTTTTAATGAGATCATAAACATGTGTATTAGAAGCTTGAGAAGAGTGCCACGTGGCACTATTCCTTTGATAGGAACACCTTTTAATGTATTTGTATAGATATAGATGTTGTGTAGTCACTAGGTATCGAACACGTGACCTTTGAAAGGAAAAGTGAAAGCTTCACCATTAATCCAACATTACACCATTATTTAGTATTTCAAAATAAAATATCATAAGGTCTTATAATTATACCTCATTAAAAAAAATTTACACAAGTAGTTAGATACCTAACCTCTTTATGATAATAACAAGACTATTATAGACATAAACTCTTACTCTAATTCCTTGTAGAAAGTTAAGCTATTGCTTTCACCCCCAAATTTTAAAAGTTTATTTTTCAAAAATTATGAAATTATTTATCATGTTATTACGTCAATTTTACATCACTTGACAAAAAGTTGTGAAAAGTAACAAATCGGGGCATCGCCTAAAGAAGTTAAAAAAAAGGGGGCATGGAGTCAACTATCACCAATTCACCATCATATACGATTACTCTCATTCAGTGCCCTTTTGAAGTGTTGTTACTTGTTGGGCCCATGCATTAACCCACGTGAATAGATCAGAAAGACTCATCATTACTGAATTCTGATCCATCTCATGGCCCATAACTTCTTTGTCTTTCTTTGTGAGCTTTGTGTTCGTTTTGGCTCTCAGTCGGACCCACTTTGTCCTAATGGACCGTTGTTACTCGTTAGGTGTAGGTCTTCACTACATCTTACACTGTACTGTTGTAGCATCTTATGAGTTAGAAGTATCTGTTTCAGTCTGATAGTGATTACTTGATTAAGATTTGTGATTAAGCATTATTTGTACTTTGGTATGATAGGAAAATGAGGGTGTAAAACAAATTGGTGTTAATATGATAAATTGATAACATCATATTTACTTCATTATAAATAGTTACACCAATTGCATAGTATTTACTATTCACATCTTGTTAGATGCGTCTTAATATACATTTTTTTAACGGTTTTTTCACCAAATACTCCTGACAAATAAATTTATTCACCAAATACCCCTACTTTTTTTCGAATTCACCAGATACCCATGACCTTTAAAAAAATTCACCAGATGCCCAAATGACTAACGACGGTTAACTTTGTTAGTCATTAACCCTAAAAAACCCTAATTAACCTTAATTAAACCCTTAAAAACCCTAATTAACCTTAATTAAACCCTAAAAACCCTAACTCTAAAAATCCTAAAAGCCCACTAGCCCACCCCCCCAACCACCCCCAGCCCACTACCCCCACCCACAACAACCCCTCCCCTCCCTCCCCGCTCGGCCACCCGCTCAACCCCCCCTCCCCTCCCCTTTGTCGGCCACTGGCCGACCCCCTCCCCTCCCCCACCCGCCGTCGGCCACTCGCCGACCCCCTCTCCCTCCCCTAATGTCGGCCACCCGCCGAACTCCCTCCCCTCCCCACCGTTGTCGGCCACTCGGCCGAACCCCCCTCCCCTCCCCACCGGCTGTCGGTCATCATGAACCCCTCCCCTTCCTTTACGCACCCCTCGAAACCCCTTGAAACCATTGCACCGAAACCCCTTCAAACCCTTGCACTCGAAACCCTTTCAAACCGTCAATTTTTTGCGGGGAAAGGGAAGGGGAGGGGGTTGCGCGGCGTTGCTTGGGGGAAGGGGGGGAGGGGGTTATGCGCGGCGTTTGCGGGGGAAGGGGAGGGGAGGGGTCTGCGCGGCGTTTGCGGGGAAGGGGAGGGGGTTGCGCTTGGCTGCTATGGGGAAGGGTGGGAAGGGGCCGGCGAGGGCTGCGAGAGTGGGGGAGGGAGGGTGGGGTTGTAGTGGTTGTGGGCGGTTTGGTGGGGCTGCGGTGGTTGGGGTGGGGGGGTGGGGGGGGGCCGGTGGTGGGTTAGAGAGAGTTAGGGTTTACTTAGGGTTAGGGGGGCCGGGAATTGGGTTAGGGAGAGAGAGAGTTAGGGTGTTTAGGGTTTACTTAGGGTTTAGTTAGGTTTAATTAGATTTAATTAGGATTTTTTAGGTTAATTAGTTAATTAGTTAATGGTGTACTAACGTCCGTTAGCCAAAAGGGCATTTTGGGTAATTTTTTTAAAAGTCAGGGGTATCTGGTGAATTTTTTCATAGGTCAAGGATATCTGGTGAATTTTGAAAAAAGTGGGGGTATTTGGTGAATAAATTTATTTGTCAGGGGTATTTGGTGAAAAATCCGTTTTTTTAAATATCAACTATTTATAATCTTTACTTACTGATAATTAAAAATATTAATGTTTGAAAACATGCATCGACAAGCGTGAAAGCATGAAACGGTGCAATTATTTCTAAACAAACGAAGTACATTAGAAAATTAGGGGGAAACTAGAAAGTAGCACTACAAATTATTATGAGATGCTATTATAATTGGTCCCATAGTGGATAAATTAATTAGCATGTTACTTTAAACAAGACCAAGTATCAATTTCACTTCTAGTTAACGAATAAAGTTCACTTGTGAAATACTTCTATGAATCAAGATGATGCAAGTGACGAGGTTGAATGACTATTGAAGTTGATGGCCTGGGTGTGTATATATTTACATGATATGAAATCAACCATATTACGCTAAGGAAAATACCAATGTATCCTAATGTACTCCTAGCTTTGAAGATTGGCTGATCCACGTTGAATACAAGTATTATTTTATTTAAATTATTTTTCTCTTATGTAGTTCTCGTTTCTAAATAGTAAATTTCACCAAAATAGTTTTCAAAAGTAATTTTTTGCCAACCTTTTATTTTAATCTATCACTCCTATTTACCACCTATACTCACTTAAATCTTACTTAGGGTGTATTTATTTATTTCACCAGAACTCTCCTAAACTTATTTGATTTTATATGAACTCATGGAAATTTATTAGACTTCATTTTATAAGGTGTTAAAATTTATTTGAACTGAACCGAACCGAACCTAAAACGTGAATTTATTTCTAAGATGAACAAAATGCACACTTGAAAAATCGATCTGATTACCTCAAAAACTCCAACGCCTAGATGGTGCACACGCTAGTACATAGAGCATGGTGCACACATGTACATTGATATCAAGCCAAATGTACATGGATATCAAGCCAAATGAACATATGTACATCTCTATTAGTACATGTTCATTGGCATTGATCTTTGTGTTCATAATCTAGTCCTTCATGTTTATCGTGCACGTATGTATTTATGTATTAAATTGGATAAAACTCTCAACCACATACATTATTTCGGATTAGGTTCGAGTCAGATTTTGACTCCCCACCCTTACCAGCTTTTCACATTGAACAACACAATGGCCAAAATCCACTCTTTCAGCTGTAAACATCCCTCTTGTTTAACTCCAAACTTCATTCTAACTTTGACTCGTATGCACTTCTCCTCTGACTTCAAAAATCAAAGCTGAAACCCCACATACCAACAATGGTAAAAGCTGGTGTAACAAGAAATAACTCTTCCCTAGATTCCGAAGTGAGGGAAGCTAACTTGCCCCCCACCAGTGTACTCGAAATCAGCAAAATGTCACGTTTTCCCATGTCATTTTCTGCCCATATTCTATGTACTGCACAAACTCCATATAATATTGCTAGTAATTTTTTATAGTATGATTTTTAACCGTTATAGTTTCCTTCTGTTACTTAATCCACCCACAAACGTGCAAGTACCTGTAATTTTTTGTCAAATCTTTGTTTTTTTTAATTACTTTTATGGATCTGAAGTATATCCCATTTTTCTTAGCTTGTGAAAAAGATTAAACATTTCCCAAAAATTTATGCTCTCATTGTCCAAAACCCAGTTGGAATTTTATGATTGTAGTTATGGGTTGCTGTCATCTTACTGTTACATTTACATAGATATTCTGTCAAGATATAGTTTTTACCTTTATTTTTTCTGCCATTTGAGTTCTTTCTTGCTTGTGTTTTGGCATGCACTTGAAAATTTTACTTTCTTGGATAAATTTTCTTCATTGTTGACATGATTTTCAGAGTGAAAACAAACATGCCCAGATGATTTTCAGAGTTGATAGTTTGTGAGGTAAGTGAGATTTTTAGCTTCTTTTAGTACAGTTAGATTGTTTTTCTTTTTTTACTTATTAAGTATGATTAAATTGGTGTTATAGCCATTTAGATGATGTTGGGCATTTTGTAGTTGTGAAATTTCTGGTGTTTGAGTGGATTTTTCTCAGATTCTGATTGCTCAAGTGGGTATTAATCAGTTTTGAGTGACAAATTTAAGTGTAAATTTTTTGGGGTAGATGATATTTTTTGGAAATAAGCTCAGTAGTTAAGATTTGGGGATCTTGGTAAAAAGATTGACTGTTTGTGTTAGGAATAATAAGGTGTTTGTCCTGAAGTACTGTTGTTAGGTACTATTAGTAGATATTTTAAAGCCAACTTCTTGACAAGATTGAGGTTATAAGTGAAATGGTGAGATCTATGGAGGATAAGGAGATCTCTAATGGGAGCATTACATTTGAGTTTCATAAAGGGAATGGAACTATTAGAGCTTCTCATCCTCGTACCGCCTTAGGAAAACCAACACCTTCAAAGTGGGATGATGCACAAAAATGGCTAGTAGGATTTTCAAGAGGTGGGGAACGAAACTCTTCCAAGGCTAATAAACCTAGAAACTCGAATGCCGATGATACAAGGTTGATTGCCCCGATTCCCCAGCAAGAAAATAGTTTTTCGGGAGGATATGAGGATGAGGATGAAGTGGAAGAAGCAGAGAATGAGAAGAATATTCACACCAAAAATGTTGATTGTGAGGAGGGTTTTTGGAGAGCAAATAAGGGAGTGGAAAACTCGAGTTTAGCTGTTAGATCAGTTTGTGTGAGAGATATGGGGACTGAGATGACTCCTATTGCCAGCCAAGAACCTTCTAGAACGGCTACTCCAATTCGGGCCACCACACCAGCGGCCTGTAGCCCGATTTCTTCTGGGGGTTCCACCCCAATGCGGTGCCACCATGGTGGTCAAAACACCGGGAGTTACCATTCTCCTTTAGGGAGACAAAATGGTGCTATTAGAGTGTCTAATGGAGAGGAAGAAGAGGTGGTTAATGGCCATAAGATGGTTGAGAGTAACAAGTCTGAACTAGCTAACAAGATAAATCCTCTGGAAACTCGAGCACTGGCTTGGGATGAAGCAGAACGTGCTAAGTTTATGGCCAGGTGATCATTCTAAATACTACTTCCATGAAACTAGTTAAGTACATTTGGTACATTAGTAGGTACTCGAGGGTTTACCAATGATCATCTTGTTTAATGTTTAGGTATAAACGAGAAGAAGTGAAGATACAAGCTTGGGAAAATCATGAGAAGAGAAAAGCCGAAATGGAGATGAAGAAATTGGAGGTATTCGTTTTACTTATTTTATCTACTTACATTTTATATCAGATAAACTGCCTCTATCGGTGATCAATAGTCAATATACTATCTTAAAATGTCTTGAAATATTTGTCACCTTTCCCAGTATGTCCATGCTTTATAGAAAAAAAGAACTATTTCAAAGGAATATGCCATGTTATATCGTTGATTATGAAAGGTTGGGGGTAATATGGCCACTAATTGTGAGCTAATGAGTATATATCCTGATTCTGCTGTTGTTGGTCTTCACCTGTTCGAAGTAGATTAGTATTCGTGATAAATAAGCCTTAAAATTGCTTGAGGAGCTTACAGTAGTGGCATCTAGATGAGTTGCTAGCCTCGATGATCTAAGCTATCTAATCTTAAGTTATCATTTCATGTGCTCGCATGCAAAACTCTCAGGCATCCTGAGGCTATCCGCCATAGCTAAGCAGCTAGCGTAATTCATAGTTTGTGACACTATTCTTTGCATTGTCTGCACAAATAACAGTTGCTTAACGTATCGCTGATTTGCTAGCTACCTGACACATAGTTGCATTAAAGTTGGATCTTAATTCATTTTGCTGCATCATTTGTGAAGATATTGTCAGATCGATTGATCTTCTGAATCACCAGAAAAGGATTATTCATTTTGCTATTCAGAGGCCTTTTAAACTGAAAAAAATCTGACATCTATGCAGCATTTTTTTCTTCTGACATTTAAGTATATAATCTTGAGGATGTTCATGTTACTTATGTTTTCAGTGAAAACAGCAGGTCTTGCATACAACTTTAAGTATGTTAAGACGAGGGTAATTATTTCTGAATTACGGATTGATGATTTTCAGTGATCTTTAAAGAGAGAGGAACGACTTTTTCGTAATACTGAATCTCATATAGACCCAGACAATTATAAATTTTATCATGGACCTGGATCATCTCTGCAAAGTTTATATTTTTCTGTAGTTAAAGTCAGTATTGTATTGGTGACTAACTCTAATATGATTACTTAAACACGGTCAATTTAGAACATGGGGATGGGTGGTCCATGCAAGATTTTTCATTTCTGTAATCTGGGATGCCATATATGTGTTATGAAATTTAGGACGCATAAAAATGCAACTATTGATGAAAAGTTTTTGCACACACAATTAGCACTAAGGATCATCTTTGCTTCTTTATCTGCTGTTATAGGTAAAAGCTGAGAGACTGAAAGCTAGAGCACAGGAAAAGTACGCCAATAAACTCGCTGCAGCTCGAAGAATCGCTGAAGAGAAGCGTGCGAATGCAGAGGCTAAATTGAATGAAAACGCTGTCAAGACATCAGAAAAAGCAGATTATATCAGAAGAATGGGTCACTTGCCGTCTTCATTCTCCTTCAAGCTGCCTTCTTTATGCTGGCAGTAGAAAAACCTTCTTAACATAGTGTATCTAAACACCCATCTTTGCTAATCCCCCCAATTCTTGCATTTCTATAAGTTTTTTCTACCTTTGTTCTTCAACTTTATGCATGTGACAGCCTAAAATGTGGATCAATCCTATAATTAATGGAAGATGAATTTTAACACCCTTGACAAGGGTTGTCGCTTGAAGTCTCTTTGTACCAACAAAAAATATAGATGAATTTTCTAAGGAAGATCATGATGATCCATCATCCATGGAATATAACTTGAGGCTTGTGTTTGTTTTACTCAAGACTTAACTGAAATTTTGTGATGGGTGAAGATACCCAACTACCCAAGTAAAGAAACTAATGATATAAATAAAAAAATAAATAGACTTTGAACATATGTATCTTTTATATTCAAAATGTTAAAATAACTTTTCCACATTTTAACTAACTGTATTAGAGGATAATAATAAGTAAGCTGGATGGGTCAAGTTTAGGTAGCTCGTTTGATAAAAAAGTCTAGTTAGTTTTGAGTTTTTTCAACTTGTATTTGGGTTAAGGTATTTACATCTGCATTAACAATTAACACAAAGGCCCTGTTCTTTTGGACTTATTTTCAGCAAAAATAAGTAAAAATAAGTTCGATTCAAAGAAAATAAGTTCGGTTCGAAGAAAATAAGTTCAGTATTACTATTAATGTTGTAATTATTATTTTTGTTTTCAATATTACTATATATATTGTTATAATTATTAATATTGTAATTATAATAATGATGAATTTGTAATTTTTATTTATTTATTTATTTTATTTTATTTTATTTATTTATTTTATATTATTTTTTATTTTAATATTTTTATTATTTAGTAATTATTATTTATTATTTATTATTTATTATTTATTATTATTATTATTATTTATTATTGTTATTATTTTTTTATTTTTTTATTATTTACTATTTATTATTAATTATTTATTATAATTATAATAATTATTATTTAATTATTTATTATTTATTTATTATTTAATATTTATCATTTATTATTTATTATTTATTATTATTATTATTTATTATTATTAATATTATTATTATTTATTATTTATTATTTATTATTTATTATTTATTATTTATTATTTATTATTTATTATTTATTATTATATTATTATTTATTATTATTTATTTATTATTATTATTATTATTATTATTATTTTTATTATTATTATTTATTAGTATTTTTTATTATTAATTATTATTATTATTATTTATTTATTATTTATTATTATTATTATTATTTATTATTATTATTATTATTATTATTATTTATTACTCCCTCCGTTTCTTTTTAAAGGGTTACACTTACACTTTTCACGCATGCCAATGCAAAACTTTGAAGATATATATCTCTAGTTTTGTATTTGTAAAAATTATAAAAATTACATATTAATAATATACATACTAAGACAAATCTACCAAGATCCCACATGACTGTGTTTTTATTCATGTATAAATCACAAATGAGGGTCAAAGTGCATCTTGTGAATAGTGTAAAATGTCAAAGTGTAACAATTAAAATGAAACGGAGGGTATTATTTATTATTTATTATTTAATATTTATTATTTATTATTTATTATTTATTATCTATTATTTATTATTTATTATCTATTATTTATTATTTATTATCTATTATTTATTATTTATTATTTATTATTTATTATTTATTATTTATTATTTATTATTTATTATTTATTATTTATTATTTATTATTTATTATTTATTATTTATTATTTATTATTTATTATTTATTATTTATTATTTATTATTTATTATTTATTATTTATTATTTATTATTTATTATTTATTATTTATTATTTATTATTTATTATTTATTTTTTATTATTTATTATTATTTTTTATTATTTATTATTTATTATTTATTATTTATTATTTATTATTATTATTTAGCAAAAATAAGTTCAGATCTGTAAAAATAAGTCCAGTTCAGCAAAAATAAGTTCAGTTCAGCAAAAATAAAATAAGTTCAGTTCAATTCAGCCAAAATAAGTTCAAAAGAACAGGGCCAAAGATAAGGTTGGCCTAATTGGTTAGTGACCCTCCTTCTGATTTTTCCCCTTACAAAGTGGGGAATTACTGGTAAGGGATCTTCATCTTATCTAAAAAAAGAAAATTATAAATTAACAATCGAGGCAAATACAATGCATAACTATCAATATGCAACTTAATCACCTAAATATAAAGTAAAGTTGACGTAACATGAAACAACAAGACAAATCGGACATACCTAAAATACTTGATTCTTTGTGTTTGTATTTGTGTGGATCTTGATTCTTGAAGTTGAAATATATACGAGGACATATTTTTATCCATTATTAGCATGATAATTCATTACTTAAGTTTTAATTTGATATAAGGTGCATATTACTCAGAGGGCGCAACACAATACCCTCGCCTGGACTCCCTTTCGGATAACGCAGAACAGGAAAATGAACAGGTTTAATTTGAAAATATAGACTCCATTAAACCGCGTTCCTACTCCAATCAGATTCTTCAAAGTGCGGTCTTGTATGACACAAAGCTTGTCGGTGAAAACAACAAATATTTGATGATGCTCTAAAAGCTGAGAAACTGATAATAAACTACAAGTAAGAGCAAGAACATAAAAAACATGACCCGGCACAAAAACCGTAAGCAAAACAACCCTGCCTTCCTTAGTAGTTGTGGCTTGTTTACCGTTTGGCAAGCCAGTAGAAGAAGAAATATTCACCAAGTTAGAAAATAACTCCAAATTACCAGACATATGGTTGGAACCCCACTATAAATGATCCAATTAGTAGAACAAAACATACCGGAAGATCGATTCGGAGTTGCACACACCTTGGAAGACTTTAAAGCATCAAGAAGTTGTGACCATTCATCATCAGACAATGTGGGGACACTAGCACGATCCCGTTCATTAACAACCGGCGTAGAAGAGGCACGAGTAGTGTAGTGGAACTGGCGAACCCACCATGAGGGTCGCGGCCAAAGGTGCACCCACCGCAGGAACCGCCACTCCCCGATCGTCCGCCACGGCCGTGCATCGACTCCAGCCAACCATGAAGCGATAAACACATATCATTCTCATGCCCATTGCCCCCGTAATGCATACACTTATGCGGATCTGTGGGACGTCCCGTATCACCATCACCACGGCCATACGAGGCCCTAGATGCGGCAAAATCCAACATCATCCAATCAAGGCTGATCAGGGGCATCAAAAATGACTTGCTATCGTTCATGAGAAACAACTTTAGCATAGGCAACATTAAGGGATGGCAACAAATCTATCATCAGAAGACCCAAAACCACAATAGAAAATTTCTTGGAATCAAGACCAAGACAAAACAGATGCAACAACTCAGTTTCTTGAAGTTGTTGATAAACTAGTGTCGCGACACAAGTACACACAAGAATCTTGCAATAACTTTGCAGCTCATCCTCTAAACGACACAACTCACCATAATAAACAACTATCGGACGCCCACGTTGCTTACAAGCACGAATTTGATTCTTTAACTCAATAATCCTAGGACCATTACCAAGAGAATAACAGTCCTTTAAATCATGACACGGGTTTTAACATGATCCAGAAAACGTACTGAAAATCCAAGCCACAACATAGAAATAACAATCTCCCATTAATCACAATCCTTAGACTTTGATGAAGGTTGAAACAATAGTACCATCAATAAAACCCAATTTATTCTTTGTGCAGAGATTATTGCGCAAAGACCGCGACCGCTCCTCATAATTATCTCCAGTAAGTAAAATAGGACTAATCACAGCACTGGTACCCTCACTAGGATGAAGATAGTAGGGAGAAAACGGTTCATAGCAGAGTAGGGTAGGAAGCTTCGGGTTGTGGCTCACCCATAACCGGCGAACCAAATTAGACAATGAAAAGAAAAAAAGAACGAATCTTGGATGGAGAAAAAAATAACGGATCTTGGAAAAAGAAAATATCTATAATTGGAGTAGCTCTTGATACCATGTTAAGATTGTGACATGTAGATAGTTTAGGAAAACTCATCAAACTTCTCATTAAACTTGAAGAGAATATATATACATCCTAATATCATAAACACTAACTGAACAAGAATTCATAACAACTTTACAAGATAGAATTATAATTCAAAGACTCCTTAACAACTTAAGACTCCTTATTCCAATAGCTTCAAATTTTAATTGATTTAATTTGTTTGTGGGGTTGTTCTTTTAATCAATATCTTATAAATTTAAGGGAAGCTAAATCAAAGTATGTGTAGTCGAGTTGAGCATGCAACGATACGTGAAGATATCAAATCATTAAACCCTAACCATAAAGCACGGGTTATGGATCATTTTTAAAGGGTTTTTGGAATTGGATAATTAATCTAGACAGGAGGAATCCTAATGAATAATGGGAAATAGTCGGTGCTTGCACTATTAGAAAAAGGAAAGATGATCAGATTTGTGTAAATATAAGCCAAAAATGGAGCAAGGCGGGATCTACGAACCATGTACCTATACGATTTTACATTTCCATAGAAAGTGACAATTGGACTAACCAATATGTCATTTCACATGAAGAAATACCTATAAGAATGCAATTCTACCGGAGGCTTGAATTAGCGCGCATTGATTTCGAGGAGAGACAAAATTTCCTCTAGCCAAGGAGGCCAATTAACGCAAACGAACCGTGCGAGTTTACGCGGTTTCATTGTGGAACAACGAGCTCGGTCTATTGCTTTTTGGATCTGTACGAAGTTATATTAACTTCGCTCACGGATGTCGATTGCCGACTGCTTCACTGAGTTATATTCCTCCTTGTTTTTTTAAGTACTACAGTATTCCACCATGAATTACTATCAAGTATCATCTATGTATATGATGTGCTGTTCTGATTATTTGCTTTCACAGTTTAAAGGTCTCTTGCTATACTTGAAAAAAGACATTAGTTAGAACAAATATCATTGCGGGACTATTTTGTTTGCTTCCTCAGGTTCTTACTGCCATTGCGTGCTGAATTTTGGTGCATGCGGTGGATCCTCCCTAATGCTGATTACACTAAGTGCAACTAGTGGAGGAGCTATTGTTGGTCACGGGACCAACCATTAATTTGGAAAAAAAAGTTCAAAACTCAGAAGGCCATAACACTTTCTATCTCTCGCTAACGGCAGACCCACAGACGGCAGACCCGTTGTCGGCAGCCACACTACTTGCAATTGTTCGTGTCCCGGTTGATGTCGTTGCCGAAGAGTCGAATTGTCAAACAAATACTCGAAGTCTCGAACCCTAACTCTTCGATTACTCGCTAATCGCCACTGTTCACAGTTCCCTTCAGACTTCAATTTCTCGGTGACGGCACGGTTCAATGATCAAAACTAACAGGATTCCCGCTACCTTCACTGTGCTCTTCAGTCTTCAATTTCTCCAGACTACGACAGCCTCCAACCTCTGGGTATTTTGAGTTCTTTTATTTTTAGGTTTTTGTTTTTCATTTGTCATTAATTTTCGATTTATTTGTTGCTGAAAATTGAGAGTAGATTTTATTTTTTGATTTAGTTATTTTTCTTCCATCCCGCAGCTAATCAAAGTTAGGGTTTTTATTTTGCATAATTTTCTTTAAATTTTCCTGAATCTTGATGTTTGATGAAGGAATCGAAAGCATGGTCATGGAGAAATCAGTTTTGCAACAACCAATTGAAGGTGTGATAACTAATCAATTGGATTCATAACGGTACATCTATGAAGTCTTTGCCTCTAGGGAGTCCTTTTGGTATGTTACCCATTTGATTCTTTTGGGTTTTTGTTTGAATTGGGGTAGAAAAAAACACTAATTAAGGGGTTGATTTAAATGAGCATTGATTATTTTCTTTTTAAAATGTTGTGATTTTGTTGGGTGTGTAATGTGATCCTTACTTAGTGTTTCATCCAATCATCTAAAAGACTATAATTAGAAGAACAAGGTTTGGGTGTTGCTATTTGCTAAAGTCACTAAATCTTTGAAGAACGAGCACTATTTAGTGTTTCATGCTGATCAAAAGTCAATAAGTCAGCTTCTTGTTTAGTGTATTTAAATTTTAGAATAAAAAAAGACGCAGGATATATCAAGTTCCTTTATTAGAAATCGTCGTGAACAATTGTACAAATTTCTAAGTACTCTGTGTTTCATTGGTTGTAATATGGATTTCTATTACTTTCAAAATAGAAATTTTATGATTTTTTTAATGTATTGGTTATAGTTTTAAATTGTTTGGTGGACGATGGACGGTGGAGTGACCAACCATTCATAAATTTCCAGACCCGCCACTGAGTGCAATCTTCCATTGTGTCTATTTTGTAGTATATTCATTTGTAGATAAATTTTTTGAACAATGAACATTAGTTGGTTTCGCCAGCTGGAACCATATTGTAAGATGTAATAGTGACTATTGTATACTTGAGTGAATGTGAATAAATATGATCATGGATGTTCTTTGTACTTTCTTCATGCTCTTATAAGTTATAATTACTGTTCTTTGCCAGATCAGGATTTTCTTTTCTTGTGACAAATGATGTGATGCGGGATTTTTATTTTTTAGCCAGAAATAAAGTACTAGGGAGGAACCCAATTAACAGGCCACCCTAAAGCATCCTTACGGATGATCTTGGAAAAAGCAATATCAGGAGATTCAAACCAATAACAGAGATTAGTAGTGGAATGGCCACGATTTGCCATCCAGTCGGCAGCATAATTTGCTTCTCTAAAAACATGCTGAATATTATAATTATCAAATTTTCTCAGATCTTCCGCTGCATCATTAATAAGAGCATTAATAGACCAGGGAATTTTCCAAATTCTTTTGATAGCTTGAATAACCGAGAGATTATCACCCTCAATAGTAATATTATTAACCCCCAGAAAGAGAGCTCCCCTAATACCTTCTCTTAGACTCCGGGCCTCAGCAACTAAGATAGAATTATTATCAGCAATGGCGTTAGCACCACTAAGCAAAAGATTCCCCACATCATCTCTAATAACAAAGCCGTAAGTTGTGCTACCATTCTGCAACTTGGAACCATCAAAATTAAGTTTAACAAAATCAAGAGGAGGGGGGGGGACCAAATAATGTTAGGCCTAGGCTTTTTAGATTCTTTAACAACTTGTTGATTATATCCCAAATTGGAAAAATTAGAATAGGAACAATCTAGATTATGCATATAATAAGCTTTAATCATAGCCCCTAGTTTGGCTGGAGAAAAGCTTTTCTGACGAAAGGTGATACTATTTCTAGCATACCAAATGAACCACCAAACAATAGCATAGAAATTGATATTCTTAAGAGTCAAACAAGACTTAAGATTGCAAAAGTACTCAATGAAACAGAGATCATTATTATCAATAGAAATTGATGTGATGCGGGATTTGATCTTTGGGAGTTATATATTTCGCCAAAATGTGCTAGTGAAATGTGTCTTGCGAGTATATTGTTTTTCATGGACCCATAACCCTCATATTGATGGTTAGCTAACTTAAATTTAGTCAAAATTTTCAGGTTGGCATGCCCAAATTTGAATTTGGGGTGAACTTTCATATTTTGGGTTCTTTGCACTTGGGTTAATATCCAATTTACACCTAACCATTAAAATCTAAGTACACACTTATGTAAATTATGAATTTGATGTATTCAAAATGTACATCAATTTGATCTTATAAGAAACATGTTACCGTATTTTTTCTTCCATGCACTCTCCAAACATAAAAATAAAGTATTATGATATTTACCTTGCTAGGTTGGTAAGGAAAAGTGTCCTATTGTATCAAATTTACGCAAGTTAATCTGGCCTAACTTAACACTAAGACCCCTTGGGGTGATGGAGCGAGGAAGGGTGTAATAGCCCATGTTTTTAAGCATGTTTTAACGAAAGTAATTATGTTTATTAGTTTAACTAAGCTTTAACATGAATGAGAAATTACTCGAGAAATCTGATTTAACTACAATTATGTTATTGTGGGTTTTATTGAAATGAGGTATTAAGTTAAGTTTTTGAGTTATTAAAAAAAAAAAAAAAAAAAAAGGGAAAAGCTTCTTGAGTTGTACGTGGCTTAGTGTGAGAAAGCCACCATTTTGTTGTGATGTCAAAAGCCTAGCCATCCTCTAACATTTACTTTAGGAAATAAAACCCCAAAATCCTCATTCCACCCTCTCTTTCTCCCGTACCACCCTCACTTCCCTCATTTCTGATGCTTGTGTGGTGGTCTCACTAGTGCCGTCTTTCTCGCCGGTGTTCGCATGGTGTTGCTTGCAATTTCATATCTTCCCATCATAGTTCATCTCCTTTCCTCTGTTCTTCTTTGTGGCTGTTTGGGGATTAAGGGTGCTGTGGCGTTTCTCTCTCCTCTGCTTTGTTTTCCTGATGTCGTGCCGCTGCCGCAGCTGCCGTGGTCTACAGTCTTGCCGGGGTTCTGCCGCCGTGGTTGCTGGTGGTGCCGCTCCAAAACCAATTCTTATTCCTCCCTAATTTGCGATTGTTACTTTATTTTAGTGGTGAGTAGTTGCTTCACTTCTTCTACTTCAATATATTTTCCTTGATTCATAAAACCCCAAATTGAAATGATGGAGTATATTGGAAGAGAGAGTTGATGAAATTACATGGAGTATATTGGAAGAGAGAGTTGATGAAATTACATGAGACTTAGTTGTGAACTTTGATAAATTACTTTATAAATAAGTTTTGTTGTTGTTGTATTTTCAAACTAAAGTCTTTAATAGTAAGAGAGGTGGTCTCAATTATAATTCGATTGGTACTGATTGTTGGGTTGGTTTAAAGATTTGAAGTTTTATATGCATATTTCAATCTAGTGCTGTATCATGTGAAAAAAAAAAGGGGACTATTTAGAGTAATTCGATTTATTTGGAAGTATCTTTATTATGGAATATTTCAGAGCTAGATTATGAGTTAAATTAATTAGTATTTATTTAAAGAGGTTGGTGAAAGAATTTCTAGCTAAGAGGAGCTCAATTAAGTTAGTATCTTTATCTGAATTATAATAAAATCGGTTGATAATTCTTGTTATTGGATTGAGGATGATCGTTAAGTTAAAATAATTGGAGTTATGATTTCACGTCTCCAAATCAGTGTAACAATTCCCAAAATAAGATTAATTAGAGTTAGTATATGAGATTGATAATATTGGCAATGGGTTTGTAAGCCATAAATTGGTCCTTGGGTTATAGGATTCAGTTAGTTAAGCGAAGGAATGTATGTTTGGAAGTCTAGTTTCAGTGCATAATCTGCTTGAGAATAGTTACTAATGAGAATTATTGTTTATGGTAAATCGTGGTGGAGTTCATATATCGATTGGTATGCAAGGATGATGTACTAATGGAGCTATATGCTAAGTTGGGTAAAGGTAGACACATGTTTTTCCACCTTCAAACTTGGAATTGGTCATTCATATAATTATATGGATTTTATGGGTTGAGTTTAACATGCTTGTATATCTTATAGACTCTAATTGTTTTACAATGAGATTTCCGATTTATAAACATAGGGAGTACGAATTTGGTATCTTTTATGAACTCGGTTTTGATCTAAACTACAGTTGTATTCGAATTTGGAGCAAATAAAGGGATTTTGGTCAAAGTATGTTTGACTTATGATTCTGGTGTACAACAATAGACAAATGATTTGCGATATGAGTTTTTATATAGAAATCATGAAGTATATAAATAAAAGTGTATCTATGGTACGAGATTTTGATATATAGTCAACTAAAGTGAACTATGAATTTGAGTTATGGGAAAATATATGGATTTGCGAAACTATGAATCAGACTTGATTTTGTTAATGATGGGGAAGAAACTGCAGCAGCAGTGATGAACACATCGTGGCATGTGTGTGATATAAAATGATAGGACATGTCCTCGGGAATAAGTCTTGCGAAGTTGTACAAATATTGGTGGGGGAGACGTCCCCATGAGTTTAGAGATGGTGGCAAGGGTCCCCTCTCTATTCGAATTCTCTTCCCCGGTTAAGTATTAAGTTGATCAAGACGGAAACTATTAAAGTATATCTTGATTCCTAAAATTTTGTATGGAACTCTTATACTTCTATTGCAAGAGCTAGTATCTGAAACGACACTTTAATGATTTATGAGTGAGTTTTCTTCTAAGGAAAAGGAATAGTTTCTAAAGGATTTCCTATCTGGAGTTATGTCTCCAAAGTCATATTTGCATTGATATTTAATTATGTATTTTGTTTTGGTGAAGCTGTAAAGGAGTGTCAGTGTTGACGTAATACCAAGAAAGTGTTAATGAAGCAGATTTTAAGTGAACTAAATTATATTCAAGATAGACTTACATTTATATGCCGTTTTCAGAAGATTTATGAGGTATTATATAGTTTAGTATGCATTCCGAGATGTTGTAAAGATCATTCCAAGCATGTTTATTTCATATTTGGAAGAGTATATTATATTACCTTTATATGTGTTACTTGTATATTGTAAATTTACTTATCTAAGGAAAAATGGTAAATTACATACATATATTTTAAGCCACTAAAATGAATTTATGGTTGGACAGTGTGTACTCAATTTTTCTGATTTTGTTCTTGAAACCTGTCCTGGGGGGGCAGAGTTCATTGTTAATAATTTTGCAGGATAGTTCGCTCCAAAGGGAATTAATGTTCGTAAGTTGTGATAAATGAAAAGTCTAGTTCAACCCATGATGGAGATCATATTTTTGTTGAGAATCTTATGATATATCATTGTACTCATTTGGAGATTTATTACTTAAATTAATGAGGTTGTATAATCTATTTTGAGTTGTACTATGGGTCATATTCCAGAAGCCAGAATCGATACATGAGGTATACTCTGTTATATATGAATGCCTAATTGAGGTTTAATTAATGATAATCATAATTTGTGAATGTTAAGTGCGATTAGCTAGCAGCTCGAAAGTGCGGGCTGTTACAAAGGGTGGGCGAAATCCTTACTCTGGAAGTGTCTCTAATGAGGCCTGATCTCATAATGGTAAGTTATGAGATACATACCTTACAAGTAGGCATGTCCTTCGTGATCTTATAGTAAAGCTGCTACATGGCTAGCTCATTAATATTGCATCCACTCCTTTGTTCCTCTCAATAAAAGTCTAATTGGACTTCACATCCAGAATTGCCTCCTACACTTCACCTCAAAAAAATGCTTCTACACTTGGTATGTTTATGGAAAATTGCTCAAACAAGCATTCCAATATGTTATATTTTGACTTTTAATTACTTCTGGTTTTACTTGTCCCATTTGTAAGCTAAATCTTGAAACAGTGGACCATCTATTTTTGCATTATCTCATATTTAAGCTTGTTTGATCCCTTCCTAAAACTCGCCATTGACTCTCATCTATGTTTTCTCAATCAGCTCTTGAGCACATTACACATGTTTGAACAATTTGTACAAATAGAGCAACTCTAGTGAAAGTTACGTTTTCTTCTATGGTCCATTTGGAAAGAATAAAACTCACTCATTTCTCATAATAAGCAAACATTCTTCATGTTTGCTTATCGTTCAAATTTGCAACTTACATTTCCAATGAATGGAATTTTCGTGTTGTTTTTAATTGCTTTTCTTCTGCTTTTTTTCCCTAAATCCATATTCAAACACTCATCGACCAATTTTAGTCTCATGTAACGTAACCCTCCAAACAAAAGCTTTATCAAACTCAATTTTGATAGATCACTTGTATAAGTTCCTCTGCTAGTGGTTTAATCTTTTAGCCGCACTACAGAAAGAGAATTTTTTGGTGTTGGGAATGTGCTAATAATCAAACTAGTTTGTATATATGTTTTCTTAGTGAAACTCCTATAGTTGACTTATCTAAGTAAATGGTCGTCAAGTTAGTTCCAACATCAATATATTATATAATTGCTCTAATTTGTTGTAAAATATAACAAACCCTTGAATTATCAAATTTTCCAAGAGAGACGAAAAAACCCCTTTTCATCCCACTTTATTAGTCCAAGTATAGCAAGAGTGCACAAAACTTGATCAAACACGTGACAATATCTATGCTTAATAAGGGGTTTTGCAATGTGAAAATATACCATGACTTAGACTTGAGAAATTTATAAAATTCTAATTTGGTTGATCCCATTTTAATAAAAGGCACAATAGAGTATCAAGTGCTCCAAGCTCATGCATTTAAAAAATGAGGATAGCTATCGTCACTTACATTACCTTACACCTAGGTGTAATATGGGCATGGTGCACTCAATATTATTTTCTTGCTAATTGCTCATATGGAGAAAGTTTCGAATGAGCAAAAATTGGAAAATGAAGAAAATTTCGAATGAGTAAAGAATCCCTTTTTTTTTAAAATCTAAAGTTTTTTTCCCTCTAGGTTTTCCGTGGCCTTGGGAGGGTTTTTCTAGACTTGCTCTAGGGTTTCGTCCTCCTTGGAGGTCGATTTTCTCAAGATTTTCTTGGGTTTTCGCATCAATTTTAATGGATTCACAAATTAGAATGAGTACTTATGGTGTTTTCGAGGAGAAAAAAACTAGTAACGACGAAGAAGAGGTGGAGGGGGCAATTGAATGGAGTATTGATGAAAACGTGGAGGAAGAGAATAAAGCCTCACTTATGCTGGTGGGGAAATTATGGACAGGGCGATCAATCAACGCCAATGCCCTAATGGATACGCTAAAAAAGATATGGCAACCGAAGCATGGTATGGAGGCACGTAGACTGGACGAAAAACTTTTTTCTTTCCAATTCTTTCATTGGCGAGATAAACGTAATGTGATGGAGGGCCAACCATGGCACTTAGATAGACATGTTTTATGTCTCAGCGAGATACAAGATGATGGCCAACCATCAGAATTGCAGCTTCAATCGTTGCCAATATGGGTAAGATTCTATAACTTACCGTTTACGGGACGTGGTAATGATGAAAATATTAAACTGTTGGCTGGAAAAGTTGGAGTGTTTGTTAAAATTGATAAATCGAATGCAATGGATATTGACAGATCGGTTAGAGTTAACGTAGTAATTGATGTGAGAAAAACCTTGAAAGAGCATGTCAAGATGAAAATAAGAGGAGGATAGATGATTAAGGTGCAAGTGAAATATGAGAGATTACCTCTTTTTTGTTATATTTGTGGCAAATTGGGGCATGGTGACAAAGATTGTGATGAGTTTAGGGGAGAGTGTTCCCCTGTGAAGAGGTATGAAAGCCAGCTAAGGGCTTCACCTTGGAAACCACACGCGCAGGGAAGTAGTACTTTTGGGGCTGGAAGGGAGGTGGCAAAACGCCTCTTCTTTCCTAAACCCAAGGGTGGTGATATTCAAGCTAAAATACAGGTGGAAGTGGTGGCTGAAAAACTAGGAGTAGTTCAACTAGAGGAAAGTGTAGAGGAGGTTGAAAGTGTGGAGGGTGATGCTCGCGAAAAAAGTAGCGGTGTGGGGTCATAAGAAGGGGGTGAGAAGATGCAGGCCAGGTTGTTGAAAGTGTGGACGGTGATGCTCGCAAAAAAAGTAGCGGTGTGGGGTCAGAAGAAGGGGGTGAGAAGATGCAGGCTAGGTTGTTAGAGGAAGAAGAGAGTGAGAAGGAAACTAACGTGGCAAAACAATATGGAAGAAAGTGGCTCCGTATTAACAGACCACAAATGATTGATGATGCCTCTCCAATGTGTCCTAGTGGGGTGAAAAGATTGCAGGACCTGTGTGTTTATGAGTTCAGCAATACCGAGGAAAAGGGAAATCCTCCCTTACCAAAGAAACTGTGTGTTGAAGAAAAGATCTTTGATGTGTAAAATGCTGATGAAGAAATGAGAGTGGCGGGCCCCACCCAATGGGCCCTTAGTGGTCAATGAATAAAATCCTTTGTTGGAATTGCCGAGGCCTGGGGAGTCCTCGTGCAATTAACGCGCTAAAAAGAATTATTGCCCTTGAAACTCCCCAAATTATTTTTCTATCTGAAACGAAGATGAAAGCTTGGGAAATGGAAACTATAAAAAACAAGGTGAGAGGAGTGCATATGGTGGCAGTGAGTTGTGTTGGTGAAGGAAGGAAGAGAAGTGGTGGTGTTGCATTAATATGGGGAGGGAATGTGGATTTAAACATCCAATCTTTCTCTATAAATCATATAGACGCCATCATTTGTCAAAATGGTAGGGAGTGGTGGAGATTTTCGGGCATTTATGGGCATCCTGAGGCTGAAAATAAACATAAGACAGGTGAGCTGCTGAAGAGTTTACATGAAGAAAATAGATTGCCATGGGTTTGTGGGGGGACTTTGATTTAATGCTTTTTTTCCCATGAGAAGAAAGGAGGTAACGTGTTTGATGCTAGTGAAGCAGAAATTTTTAGAGAAGCGGTGTAGCGATGTGGGCTGATGGACATGGGATTTGTAGGCTATGAGTATACTTGGAGTAATAACCAAGTCGGGGAAGGTAACATTCAAGAGAGACTAGATAGATGTCTAGCAACTCTGGAGTGGAAGGAAATGTTCAAGGGTGCGTTTGTGTCTCATCTGGGTAAGCGGAAGTCTGACCATGTGCCAATTTTGTTAAACATTGCTGCTGGACCGAGACCAAAGGAGGGGAAGAGAAGGCAAAAGATGTTCCTGTTTGAAGAATGCTGGCTAAGAGAAGAGAGTTGTGGTGAAGTGATAAGGGCTGCGTGAAGTCAAGGTGGGGCAGTTGATAGATGTGTTACTAATGTCGCGAGAGAGCTGCAGAAATGGGGTAAAGAAAATTTTGGGAGTATTGATAATGAACTGAGAGATTGTCGTAAACAAATGAATGATTTAGTGCAAGAAGAACCAACTATGGAGGTGATTGAGCAGATGAAGGCACTTGATGCTCGTATGGATGAACTCGAAGCAAGAGAGGAAGTGTATTGGAAGCTACGTAGTTGGCAAGATTGGCTACAAGGAGGGGACAAAAACACTAAGTTTTTCCATGCTAAGGCACAACAAAGAAAAGAAAGAAACAGTATCACGCAGATCAAAGATGAAGCGGGTAATAAGTATGACGAAGAATCGGAGATTACAGAGCTTTTCGTGAGTTATTTTGATGATCTCTTTACTTCAGGAGCTCAGGTGGATGTCCAGACCGTTCTTGACAAAGTTGATGTGGAGGTGAGCACCGAGAAATTTGACATGTTTGCAGCTCCTTTTGTGGGAGAGGAGGTCCGAGAGGCGCTTTTTCAAATGCACCCTTCGAAGGCCCCAGGACCAGATGGGATGTCTGCTATGTTCTATCAAAAATTCTGGGATATAGTGGGTCGAGATGTGATTGAAATGGTGCTTGGAATATTGAACAATGGTGATGACATTGCGAAATATAATCACACTCATATCGTTCTTATTCCGAAAAAGAAGATGTGCGAGACTCCGAAGGATTATCGACCAATCAGTTTATGTAATGTGCTATACAAAGTGGTGGCTAAGGTGCTTGCAAACCGGTTGAAATGTGTTCTCCCTCAGATTATTAGTGAAACACAGAGTGGTTTTGAGCCTGGGAGACTGATAACCGACAACATTCTGGTGGCTTATGAATGCTTCCATTATTTGAGGAAGAAGAAGAAAGGTATAAAAGGGAATATGGCCCTGAAGTTAGACATGAGTAAAGCGTATGATAGGGTCGAATGGGTTTTTTTACGAAGCATGATGGAGAAAATGAAGTTTCCAGATAGCTTTACTGAACTAACCATGAAATGTGTTTCTTCCCCTTCTTTTGCTATTTTGGTGAATGGGCAACCTACAAAAAAGTTTCATTTAAGCCGAGGTGTGAGACAAGGGGATCCGATGTCGCCATTTTTGTTTGTGTTGTGTGCGGAAGGTCTGTCTGCGCTACTACGGGATGCGGAAAAGAAAAAGCTGATTCATGGGGTAAAAATTGGGAGGAGAGTTGATCCTATCTCTCACCTTCTTTTTGCAGATGATAGTTTACTGTTTGATAGGGCAAATGAAGAAGAAGTTGAGCAAGTGTTAGATATCCTCTCTATCTATGAAGCGGCTTCTGGGCAGAAACTGAATATGAAAAAGTTTGTGGTGTCATTTAGCCGAAATGTTGGGCTAGAAAAGAAAAATTTGCTTCTTAACAAGTTGAATTTTAAGGCAGTCGACGACCATGACAAATATTTAGGGCTCCCTACTTACATAGGGGGTTCTAAAAAAGAAATTTTCCAAACAATTCAGGATCGTGTCTGGAAGAAATTAAAAGGATGGAAGGAGAAATTCTTATCACAAGCAGGACGGGAGGTGCTAATCAAGTCCATAGCCCAAGCTATACCAATGTATGCAATGCAGTGTTTTAAACTTCCGATGAATATTATTGCGGGGATAGAAAAGATTGTAAGAGGCTTTTTCGGGGGGCAAAAATCAAATGAGAGAAAAATTTCCCTGGTTATCATGGGAAAATGTGTGTAGGCCGAAATGTGAAGGTGGGCTGGGGCTGAGGGACATGGAAGCTTTCAATAGTGCTTTATTGGCAAAGCAGGGGTGGCGGCTCCTCACGGAAGAAAACACTCTCATGGCTCGTGTGCTCAAAGGTAAGTATTTTCCAAATACAACTTTTCTGGAAGCCAAAGTTACAACAAATGGGAGTTATACGTGGAAATCAATTGTGCAAGCAAGGAAAATTTTAAAAAAGGGAGTCCAGCGTGTTATTGGAAATGGACTGACTACTCGAATATGGCATGATCCATGGGTGCCTAGGATGGGTAGTGAGGGGATTTTATCAATGAGAGAGGAGGGTGAAGGGAGAGGGGAGATGGTTAGTGCATTGTTAGAGAATGGGAGCTGGAATGTTCAAAAAATCCACGAAGTTTTTTCGAGTTGGGAAGGTGAAAATATTAGACAAGTGCTGCTGCCATGTTATCACTGTGAGGATTATTGGTCTTGGAAGCATACAAAAGATGGTTTTTTCTCTGTGAAGAGCGCATACTATGTAGCTGTTAAAAATAAAAAGCATGATCAAGCATCGTCCTCGGAAGAAGGTAACCAAATGATGTGGAAGAAGGTTTGGAGTGTTTGTGTTCCCCCAAAGGTTCGAAATTTCGCTTGGAGGGCCCTCAACAATGCCCTCCCAATAGGAATGAATTTTGTGAGACGCAATATGTGGATGGACCCGATTTTTGCTAGATGTGGGGAAGCTAATGAAGACATCAAGCATCTTCTTTTTAAGTGCCCTGTATCCAAGAAAATGTGGTACTTAGCACCTTTGAGGCTGGAGGTGGACAACACTGAAGACATGTCTTTGAAGGAGTGGGTTGATCAGCGGCTAAGAGTTACGAAAGAGGAGTGGTGGGCTATCTTTTGGGCTTTATGTTGGATGCTATGGTTGGGGAGAAATGTCTGGCTTTTTAACAAAGTTGAGAAGGAGTTGGTGTGGAGTATGGGGAAAGCAATGGGGACTGTTGAGGAATATAGGAAGGCGATGGAGATTAGGGAGGTGAACTCTCACCATCCTCCCCCGAGGATTGGTAAGTGGAATCTCCCTCCAAGAGGGGCGGTGAAGCTAAATACAGACGCTGCTGTAAGTCTGGGAGGGAAGGTGGGTTTTGGGGCGGTGTTAAGGGATGATGTGGGGGATGTATTGGTGGCGATGTGTGATAGTTGGGCAGGAGAGTGCTCGGTTTTAATGGCTGAAGCAATGGCGGTGCGACAAGGTGTGAAGACGGCAATGGAGGCGGGGTTTCACTCTCTTACTGTTGAGATGGATAGTCTGTCGCTTTGCGAAGCTCGAGGAAGAAAAAAGATCAGACCTCTTTGGGTTTGATCATGAATGATATTTATGTCTTGAGTGAACAATGTTTTTCCATTTCTTTTGCCTATATTAGAAGAGAAGGAAATCAGGTTGCACACTCTTTTAGCCAAG
This sequence comes from Beta lomatogona, assembly GCA_947646795.1. Lineage (NCBI taxonomy): Eukaryota > Viridiplantae > Streptophyta > Magnoliopsida > Caryophyllales > Amaranthaceae > Beta > Beta lomatogona. The sequence goes on from CANSNZ010000486.1 coordinate 142,926, forward strand.
AAAAGTTTAGAGTTGGACGAGATGACTGTTTGGTTAGAAGAGGTTCCTGAAAATGTGCTTCCTCTTGTTATTAGGGATGTTTCTTGATTAATATAAGCATGCTTTGTTCCTGTCAAAAAAAAAAAATCATTTTTTTTAGGGGAAATTTGGACTTAGATTAAATCAAGATCCACCAATGAATCACTTTAAATGTACCATGCTACCATATACAATTATATATCACAGTGTCACCTCATTTACATAGACTTAACAATAATAATCAATATGATATCATATGCCAATTCTAAAAAATTACCACGAAGTATTTATTTTATCGGGTTACATGAAGTGTATAATCACCAGGGTCCATGGAGACCAAACATGCACCAATCTGGTAAAGAACCGAACCTGGCCATATTTGGATATATACTCCACACACACACAAATAAAGGCTAGAATATGTGAATCCCTAAATCCATGACAAAGAATAATTTCCTAATAATAGTAAAGCATATAAGAATTGCCTGAAAAAAGAACAAAACACAAAAGGACTTTGGGCAATTGTGGTCCACAACTCCACATGACTACGTTTGTCTTGAATTCCCATCAAGGGAAAAGAAACTACAAAGTTGCTTTTCTAAAATGGTTATTTGGAACGAGAATATAGATGAAAACAGTTATATGGTAATTGACAAATGAAAAAAAAAAAGCACATTATATATAAAAGTTAGCCATCTATACTACTTCATCCGTTCCAAATTAAATGCAACAATTTGGAAGACGCAGACTCCTAGGCAAAATTTCTTAAGGGTTGATTAACAAAAGTGAGGCAATTGTTTAGTTTAATTAAGCACCACCAGCTACCACCACCTAATGCCGCCACCACCTGCTGCCACCACCTAATCCACCGATGCACCACCACCACCGAGGCACTTGCCACCACCACCACCGAGGCACCGGCAACACCACCGAGACTACCACCACCATCGAGGCACTGCCACCCACCACCACCAAGGCACTAACAACACCACCGAAATGCCACCACCATTAAAACACTATCAACACCACCAAAATCCACCATCAAGTTCACCAATTTCACCACTAAGACCACCGAAATCCACCACCAAAACCCAATTTCACCACTAACACCACCGAAATCTACCAAAAAACCCTAAAAACGCCACCACTAGGCGCAAACTACAACCTTAACCACCGAAATTCCAAACCCCAAATCAACCAAAAAAAGAAGAGAATAGAGGGAGATGAAGACGTGATGGTGAAGAGAGTTAAAGAGTGTCCCCAAACTACCATAAATCCTATGTGCCGCTTCCTTAAACAAGTGAGAATCTTCCCCCTTTTTAATTTCATCATACGCCAGTCTTAGGGCTTCAAGACGCATCGTAGAGTTACTATCACAGCGATCAGCGATGAATATGAGCCATATGATCAGCGATGAATATGAGCCGTATGATCAGCGATGAAGATGTGATGGCGAGAGAAAGAGATCGAAGAGAGAGATAGAGAGATCTGCAGGAGAGAAACATATCGAGAAGAGAGAGAATCGAGGAGAGAGAACGAAAGAAGGTGGAGGAAAGAGACTGTTGTCGGCGCCGGTAGAGGAAAGTGAAGGTGATGGAGGATGTCAGTGGTTTTGAGATGGTGAGGGAGGAGATCGAAGGTGGAAGTCGCGACTAATTATTGTGGGTGTTGGTGGAAATCGTGACTGGTGGGTTAGGTGGAATCGGTTTCAATGGTGGTTGTTGGTTGGGTGGTGGATACTGGTTGTGCGGTGGCCGTTTGTTGGTCGATGTTGGAGATGGTAGCGTTGATGAGGGTGGAGAAGGTGGTGGTGGCTGTGAGTAATAAACTTTGATGGTGGTAGTTTGGTGGCTGTGGGTAAAGAGGAGAGAGATAATGAATGGTTTAATTATGCAGTTTATGTAATTTAATTAGTTTAAGTTAATATGTTAATCATATTTAGTTCATTAAGTTGAGGATAATTTAGTAACTTAACCATTAAAATCTTACTAAAAATGGAAAGAAAGAATTTGTTGCATTTAATTTGAAACAGTCGTTTTTAGAAACTGTTGCACTAAATTTGAAACAAAGGAAGTATATTTTTAAGGCGTATTTTTTCACAAGACTCTGTCACGTGTCAATCTCCATAAAACTACAATACAAACTATAAAATGCATAAAACCCCACAACGGGAATCAAACTATAAGATAAATAATCTTCCACTTTTTTCCATGACTGAGCCATTAGGCTACAAATTGATATGGTATTTGTTAGAATTGTGTCTTGAATGTTTTTTTTTTCAACTCACATACTTTATGAAGCTGATTCAAAGTTTTGGCCTCATAATTAGTCCCTCGATGGTCCTTAATCCTTTATACCAGAAGTGATCCGAATGTAATTTAAATATGCACGAGATTTGTTGCTGACTATGTATACATAACTTTAAGTTTCTTTCGTTAATGAGTATGCTAGTTCAATTTTATTTCCTATTTACTAGTTAATTATATTTAGGAAGAGAAAGTTTGACACTATTAGTCACATCTGTGGTCGGTTCACTTCAAAAGGTCATATATCCATTAAAGAAATATTCCGACAAGTAGACCCCATTTCATCTTAAATCCATCGGAAAATAATTAAAGCTGGTCATTTTAGTGAGTTATACTAATATCACATAATATGGTAAAATTCGAAGAAAAAAGTATAACGTGGTAAAGTCCAAAATGTGGTAAAGAATAAGTGATATAAAACAAAAACTCCTAATATTAATAATGTTTATTATCATATAGTAAAATAATGATAATAATACAATACTAATACAATAAAATGATAATAATAATAATAATATTATTACTCCTACTATTATATTCGATTTAGTTCAATTTTGTTATAGTTTAGTTCATCTCATCTAATCTCATCAACGTTTATTTTTAAGAGAAATTTCATTAATTAACTGAAGGTCAAACGACATATATACAAGATATTAAAGAAAATAAGATATAATCAAACCCGTTTTCGATGAAACTACAATGAACCAAATTGAACAAAGTAGCACAAACCCCTTAGCTATTAATGGAACCGTCTATCATTTTGACATAGTTTGGAGAAGAACATTCTTGATCGAACAATGTTGACCACATCCGAGCTTCCAATACCTTTATGTTGATAGTCTTAAACTTCAGCCAATAAGAACAATTTTTTCATACCTACAAACCAACATATAAGACTCATAACTCCCATAAGTGAGAAAGAGACCTCCACAACGAAAAAGACCAATTCATCCAACATAACAAGAAAATAAGCAAGGTTAGAGAAATTCTAATGAGAAAGACCAATTCATCCAACATAACAAGAAAATAAACTAAAAATTGAAAACAAGTGGGGAAAAAGGGCTCATCATAAATGCGAAAATCCATGAACGCCCCTAACAGATGCAAATGGGGGAAGAAAAAGGAGAAGAAGGGACGGCGAGAGAGAATAAAGGAAGTCAGGATTCACAGAGGGACGCTACTTATTATTTGTGCTGATTAATTTTTGCTTTTAATCAAGTTTACTTCAATCCAACCAAATTCAGTTTAACAGAAATAACACATTTAGTTCATCCTTTAACCCATACATATTTTTTTTCAAAGATAAAAAAATGTAGAATAAAACCATGAAGATTCTACATTAATTATTTTTTCCATAAATAAAAAAGGAAACTTTTATTTTGGATGCAAAATATACCTAAAAAAACCAAAAAAATTGGCCAATTATTGGAAAGAAGAACACCCAAAGGTGGCATTTCACACATTTCACAGAAGAAGTGTCGACTCAACTCACACACTTTGCGGTGACATCCTTTTTTCCTTCCCTTCGTTTTTCCTTCTCTATCTTCGATAACTCTTTCTATCTTCATTTTTCCCCCCAAATCTTTTTCTCTCTCCTCCGCTCCATCAATCTCCATCATCACTCTTATCTGCGAGATTTTGATGAGTTTTGCTAGGGTTTCGTTGGTTCGGTGAAAATCAATCTCAATTTCTAGGGTTTTTATTCGGTAAAAATCAATCTCAATTTCTAGGGTTTTTTTTCTAACCACGATTAAACCCTTTACTTTCGATTGATTTCAATTCATTGCTCGACGACGAACGAGTTTTTCAAGATTCAGAGGCATCGAATTCGCTGCAAAAGGTCTGCTTTTGCTATTTGATTGTTTCCTTTTTTGTGTGTATCTTTCGATTTGTTTTTCTCAGATGTATGGCTGCAAGTTGGTGGAAATCTTGATTTTTAGGGTTTTTGTTATAGGAAGTTCAATTTGTTTATATTCAGCAATAACAAAAATAAACCAAAAAAAAAAAGAATTGTTACTTTTTTTCGTTTTCCTTTGAATTGGTGATCTCTGAAGATATAGAATTAGGTTTTCGAGCATTGGAGTGTAATTGAAAATTTTTTCCGACCGAGGAGATATATTTGCTTGATTTTATGGCAGCGGGAAGGCGTGGGGGACACCATGAAACTGAATTTAAGGACCGTAGCATGGATTATGATGTTTCAAGGCGAGATTTAGCTTACACGAAGGTCGAATATAATAGGATTAGCAATGGTAATCAGATTAGGGATCGGGAGCTAATAAGGGGTAGAGATAGAGCTAGGGTTAGACAGAGGGATATTAAAGAGAGGGAGCTTGCTAATGGAGGTTATCGGTCGTCATCCAGTAGAAGTGATTCAGGTGGAAGTGGAAATGGTGTTGGAGGAGCAGGTGGGCCCAGGAGATGTGGGTATTCAAATAGGATTGCAGACCGTGAGCCTGGCGAGTTGTCGAGTGAGGATGGGTCTGAGGGTGCTATCGAGTCAGAAGCACGGTTGATTAAGGATGGTGAAGTGTCAAAGATAGATAACGGGGCACAATCCTCCCCTATTGTTACTAAAAAACGGAAATTTTCTCCTATAGTGTGGGATAGGGATGACAAAGCCATTAAAGATGCAGCGAGAAGTGTAGGTGTGGAGATTACCTCTTCCTTCTCTCCGCAACTCCACAAATCATATGAGCATTCACCTATCATGATTCCTGTGGAGAACAGGGAGGTATCTCCTGATAAAATTGACGAGCCTCAAACAGAACTGGAAGCTTCTCCTGCGGATGTCCCTATGGAACATGCTCATTTAGACGATATTGTATCTCGGTCTCCTGCGGATCAGCGATTGTCACCTTCTCAGGAGCGACAGTGGGGGAATAAGGCGGAGGCTGAGCAGGTAGATGATGAGGATTACATACCAACCAGGCACATATCAGCCTCAAGATGGGCAGGTGATACTAACTCTTCGGCTGATGAAGGTCAAATATATGAGGATGAGAACATGCAGAAACGGAGGCGAAAGATGCCTTCTTCCGAGTTTTTAGATAGTAGGAGGAGCAAGAAGTCGTCTAGCCCAGAAGCTGGTGATATGGTTAGAGAGGTTTCCGATATAGCTAAGGGAAGATCAACGGATTCGGATGGAAGCATGCGAAGTAGACCTTCCAGTGGAGAGCGTAGTTTTCGAGATGATCAGAATAGGGAGGATTATATGGATGTAGATAATAGATACGATGACAGTGACTCTAGCCTTAGCCCCAGAAGATCTGATTCAGAAGATGATGATGATTCTCATGTAACACCTGAACCTCCAGCTGCTCCTAAAAGATCAGTGAATATGCTTCAGGGTTGTAGAAGTGTGGATGAGTTTGAAAGACTGAATAAGATAGATGAAGGAACTTATGGTGTAGTTTACAGAGCTAAAGATAAGAAGACTGGAGAAATTGTGGCATTGAAAAAGGTAAAGATGGAGAAGGAAAGGGAGGGCTTTCCATTGACTTCTTTGAGGGAAATTAACATTCTTTTGTCACTGCACCACCTCTCAATTGTCGATGTCAAGGAAGTAGTTGTTGGAAGCAACCTTGATAGCATCTTTATGGTGATGGAATACATGGAACATGATCTCAAAGGGCTCATGGAGACTATGAAGCAGCCATTTAGTCAAAGTGAAGTTAAATGCCTCATGCTTCAGTTATTAGATGGTATTAAGTATCTTCATGATAATTGGGTTCTTCATCGTGATTTAAAGACATCAAATTTGCTTATGAACAACCAGGGTGAGTTGAAGATATGTGACTTTGGGTTGGCTCGTCAATATGGAAGTCCATTGAAGCCATATACTCATTTGGTTGTCACACTTTGGTACAGGTAAGCAGCAAAATTCCACTTCTTGTGAGTACTTATATCTGTCAATTATATAGCTTATCTTTTGTTTTAGTTGATTATTCTTTGTTTTAGTTTGTTTCATGTTCTAGACTTCTATCTTTTGAAGTTTGGAAGTTTCTATGCATGTCCTATTACTCTTACTTAGCTGACCTGTCTATGTTAAACCTGGACTGTAGTATCTTGGCTCTTGTTCTCGAGTATATGTGACTATTGATTATGATACAATTTATAGTGTCACACTCTTAAAACTGTTATCTCTCAATTATTTATCTGAGAATTTGTTTAGTGCTCCGAGCATATTATCTATGCCCAGTTCAGTAAGTTTGTGCACTTTAGATGTTTAGGGATGGGTGATAGTCGATTTGTCCAAGGGTTAACACTTCATTTATGCCTATTATTTTACTTTGGCAGGGCGCCGGAGCTTTTGTTGGGGGCAAAAGAGTATTCAACCGCCATTGATATGTGGTCACTTGGTTGCATTATGGCTGAGCTCTTATCAAAGGAGCCTCTCTTTAATGGAAAATCGGAATTTGATCAGCTTGACAAGGTACATCCATCCATCAAAAAGTATGTACTTCAAGATATGATCAGAACTGTTTGATAAATTTCATACAGCTAGGGCTAGTTCTGGTTGTTAGTTGCTCCTGTATCTCATTTATTTATGGATTTTCTTTCAATTTTTTTTTATAGATTTTATTTAATTATGCAGATATTCAGGATTCTTGGCACACCGAATGAGACAATCTGGCCTGGTTTTTCCAAGTTGCCTGGTGTGAAAGTCAATTTTGTGAAGCACCAGTAAGTATTTTGTAAAGTTCCATTTGATCTTCATGTACCTTTGCATCAGGTTTTCTTATTCTTTGCGCTCTTTTCCCAGGCTTCCAGCTTTGGGTGACTCTGTTCTGGCTGTCTGGCCTCATTGGTACAGTTGTAGTTACAACGGAACATACTTTTGTATTGATTAACTATTCAACCGTTCTTTTCAGGTATAACCAGTTGCGCAAAAAGTTTCCAGCAACATCATTTACAGGATCTCCAGTTCTCTCAGATGCTGGATTTGACTTGCTGAACAGACTTTTAACTTATGATCCCGAAAAGGTATCTGTTTACTGTAGACAACATTATTATCCAGCTTAGTATGCCTTGCTGATTTCTGATTGCACTTCACTATTTGCTGCAGCGTATCACAGCTGATGCTGCTTTGAAGCATGAATGGTTTCGTGAAGTTCCTCTTCCCAAGTCAAAGGAGTTCATGCCTACGTTTCCTGCTCAACATGCACAAGACAGGTATTTTAATTCCAACAATTGTAGTTCCAACAATTGTTATCTTCTTGATCTCTTGTCTTTTGGTTGTTATTCTTGGTGTTACCCTTACCTAATACGAATATTTATGGGTTTGGCAGGCGCATGCGTAGGGTTCTGAAAAGCCCTGATCCATTGGAAGAGCAACGCAGGAAGGAGTTGCGTCAAGCTGAACTGGGGACTGGTGGCTTGTTTGGGTAACAGCCTAGACTGGTAGACCCCATTGACTTGAGTGTTATGCTTGAAATTTGTCAATGCCAACAGATGGACATGCATGAGGTGAGGGAGATGGATTCAAAACAAGTTGCAAAAAAATGGCTTGTGAGAATGTCATTCATGCTGTTTTTTAGCAGGCATGTCTGGTGAAAGGAGTGGAGGAATATATATTTTTTTTGCCTATGCCACCTGATCTGTAGCAGTCAAATATATTCTCCAGCTGTGGTGATAGGATGCATCATAACAGTGCTTGCATCACAAGGTGTGGCATAATGGCTTTTCTTTTTAGACAGACGTGATTCAGCTAAAACATGTGTATGTAAAGTATTCCCATTTGAAACACTGTAAACAGTTCCTTTTAGAATTCGGTTTTGAATACCAAACACTATGGATTTGTCTCCTCTTATTCTGCATGATTTAATTTCGTAATTGTGTTTGCAAGAAATGGTTGGTGTAAAGCGGAGGGGACGTTCTTTGCTTTCCATTGACGACCAATTTACAAATTAGAGAAGAGGTAATGTGTTATCTAGTATCTGTGGAGTTATTGGGGCTTGAGTCTGCTGGTTCTTGTGTGATGCTTCTGCTAAAGCATATTTCTTATTAGCTGTACACAGGCATAATGGTGTACGTTAGTTGGGGGTTTATTCATATTTGGGGGGGTCTGGTTTTGACATCTCCTGCCCGAATGCATGTCATGCTGTTATATGTGGGTCTGTTGGTGGATGATACTTGAGGGTATGCTGGATGAAATGTGTGTATGGTGGATGATAATTTTGGGGTTTGAGGGTGCTGTAGGCTTATCATAAGTCATAACTGTATACTATTAATGTAAATCTGGTTAAGTCGTTTACCTTTCTTGAGTCACCCTATGTCCTTGCTCCTTACTTATAATTATGGATGTATTGAGAACCAAGTAGTTGTTAATTGTTGATTTTAGTTATATCTTCTGCAATTATTCTGTGCTCAAGTTTCTAGCAAAAAAAGTAGTTGGATGTTCCAAGGCCAAACATCCTTACTCTCAAGAATTAAGTTTGGTGTAATCAGTCAGCTGAGCCTCATGTCATCTATGCAGGTCTAGTAGTAGGCTATATAGCCTATTGGATATTGAGAAAGCTATCTTCCCATATGCAAATTTTAGTTAGCATGTTATTCTGTTGGAGATAGGTAGTATGAGTGTGTTATCAAGGGTCCAATGCCCAGCAGATGTATACATGTGTTTTTGCAAGTTAGAGACTGTTTTATTATTACTATATAGTTATTGGGACGAGATGGTATTGGAAGTTTCTGATTAGCCAAGGTACATGTATACCTTTAAAATCTAATTGCCAGGTGTTTATTTTAAGCTGTGTGCTGCAATTTTTCTGCATCTCCATTTGTATTATTGTGTTTATAAATTTCAGTGTCGTTTCGAATAAAAGTGAAGCTGTTATTAAGGGCCTGGAATCTGGATTTTTTTTTTTCATTAGTTTTGTAGCCTAATAATTGTTATAAAGCTCCTGAACTTTTATGACTCTTCTCTGCGAATGTCACTGCAGCATTAAAGCCAGCAGGTTGAGGAGGTAGAATCCCCAATTGTGTTTTGGTTCTTCACAAAATTTTTAGCACGAGCCCATTAGAGGTACCTTACGACTCTTACGTTTCTGTTTGTCATTCTCTCTTGGGTAACAAATGTTTAGTTCCTTCTTCGGAGATAATGCTTGAGAAGTATCAGTATTGCTATTGTCGGCTTGTCGCATAGGTTCTGTGAGTTTTTTTTGTGTAAGAAAATGTTAGGTTTTTAGTGTTGAGTAGCTCTTCCAAACCAACTCTTTTATTATTTTTATGAATGTTATGTGGCATGTTGTTCCTGTGCCGTCCTTTGCCTTCTGTTGAGTTTTTTATATGGAATCTGAATGATTTATCTGAAATGAGTTAGGGTGTTGGTGTTATTTCTGTCTCATCTGTGTGGGACTGTGGTTACTGTTAGACATAATTGCGGTTAGCTATTTTTATGCCTCATGGTCCCTGTAGTAAATTCTGTATTCTTTTGGTGCTGCAACTATGCTTTTGTTAGATTATTCTCCAGTGTTTGGAGCTGGTCTTTCCGACTAAAAAGAGTTAGGAGTGGACTTGTGTAAAATTCATATGGACTACATGTTTGGATTGCTTTTTGTAATATAACATATGTTTGGATTGCTTTTTTTAATATAAGATGTGTGAATTTGTCTGAGGCAACTTGGCTGTATGGTTGTTGATAAAAGTAAATGAGCAAACTAAAATCTATAAAAGTATATGAGGAAACTAAAATGTATATTTGATTATTTTCTCTAGAACAGATGGTCAAACTAGATGCTCTTTGTTGGTTTTGATTGTCAAGGCATCGAATTGTTATCTTGTGTGTCAAAATTCTTTGTTATATTTCCATGTGTGCTTGTTTCAACTTTTTGTCTCCCTGTTGACAGCCTGACAGGGTCTTAGTTTTTCCAAATTAGTTGTTTTGGTGGATCAACTGTTTACTCATCCTAAAGTTATGGCCATCTAAAGAGGAATGACTGGCTGATGTAGGCTAGAGTTTGAATAGTGGAGCCAATCCACATGGTTACCGTAGCATGTGGCTAGAAGGTGAATAGGTATAGGGGAACCAACCCCCAACCATTGCATATGTCTAGAAAAGGTAAATAGGGGAATTAACCCACATAGTTACTTTAGCATATGGCTGTAAATTGTGCATAATGATCCGCATGAAGCCGTAAGTAAACTGTGCAGCCATGGTGCTATGCAGAGATGAGATTCAAATTTTCCCAACCGTTGAGGTTGTAAGTGCTAGCTTTTCATCTACCATCGACCTTCCGCTTTACCGTCTTGCCAGCTTATATGATTATATGTGCATCATTTTGAATATGTCTTAAATCTGTTTTGTGTTTCTTTCTCTTATTTTTTTTTTTCCTGAATACTCATTTGTAATGTGAATGAGATTCTGTTAACTTAGTGCTTGTTTGGTTGACCATAAAAACCATGGGAGGTTGAAGTCTACTGGATATGAAAACCCGTGGTAATGTATGATTTGACTAAAATATAGGTAATGCAACTTTAGGTAATGGCAGAAGTTGTTTGCCTAGTCTCTCTAGGTAAGTGAGTTTCTTGTAAGAAGTTTTACCTCTCATGATCAACCAACCGGTTTGACTTCCCCAGAAATGGAACCAGTGGGAAAAAATGTTTCTTAGGTATTACCTTCTATGTTCAATAACATCGCAACTTAAATTCTGTTGGTTTTCTTCTAGAATTTTCTGCATTTTGGATTACATCTTTATGCTGTTCTGATATATGGTATACACTATTAATCTGATTTTCACAGTTTATAAGATGCACTTTACGTGGATCTTTTAAACTGCTATATGCTTTTCAGTAAGCATAACAGTTGGGCACTCAGCCAATGAATTATCCGAATTTATCATTCTGTTTTATCTTCTCAGACATTTGGGGTTAAACGAGAGAAACTACTAATTATCGTATGTCAGTTTGCCAATTTGATGTTTTTTAAGGCTGCTTCTTTCTGATGTTTTGGGCATGTTAGTGTCATATGTTCCTGGATATGATATGCTCCTACAGGTCAGGGTTTTCTGCAGTTGAGGATGTTAATTTGTCAATATGGAAGCACTAAGCAGACCTTTCTCACTTACCTGGGTTGATTTCTTTTGTTGGGTAAAATCTGCTGCATATTTTTGGTGCCATATTTTGGGATCTTGTGTTTTTTATCAAATTTTTTTTTTTTGGGGGTGTTTTTTTTTTTGGGGGAAAGGGGGGGGTTTCAGTGGTTGTCATCTCTCGTCATTTCATTCTCTCGTCATTTCATCATAGTCGCAACTTAACAAGTAATACATTAATGATATAATAGTGAACTTGTGCATTGATAATTGTGGACATAACTACATCTACCGACTGGGTAGATTACCCATATCTAATTGATCATTAAGATATAATTGTTAAGGAGTTTAGTTTCACTCTACATTAAATTCTATTAGTAATGGGTAATTTACATATTGGTTCAACCAAATTTATCCTAAAAGAACTATTGGTGCCATTGTCAAATTATGGTTCTTTCTTAAATTTGCAATTATTAAATCTTTTGGATTTCTTGCTACAACATCATGCTTCTTTCTACTAAGAAGTTTTCAACTTTCACGTACTTCAAAATTTGGGGAATTGAATACCCATAGTTATGAATCATTTCCAAGTTATTTTATGAATAATCTCTTCCATGATTTTTTAAGTGGGATTTTAACGGCCAAAAGTTTTGGAAGTTGGCTTGTTATGTGTAATCCAATAGCTTCGTTATTTGTGAACATCTAAGCGAAGTTTTGTTTACTTCGTGCGAAGGTCTTTTTAAGGAGTGATCTTGGTCTCAGTTCCCGAGGCTCTCATTTCGTCAAAATTGGCCGTCTTATACACCCATTGGAGTTCACCACTTTGTTGGGAAGCATATCAACACGACAAATATCTTTTTGCTAATTTGGCTAACAAAAACCAAACTTATTGTTTCTCGTATCATTTGTATAGATTCTTTCCTTGTTAAATAATGTAAAAAAATTCACATTATATTATGGGTTACCTTATATTTATGATTACAGTTTGTATGCAACATTACCAATTAAAATCCATTGATAGTGTTAAGTGTCAATGTAGTAACTCACAAAAAGAGGTCTAAATGAAGACTCATAAAGAAGAAAGTACAGGGGTAAATGTGTAATTTCAAAATCCACAATAGTATGTTGCACGACCTTGCAACTTCATCTCGCAAGAATCTGGTTCCTTTCCTTGCGTTTTAATTACGTTCTTTCGTTGTCACAAAAATAAAAATAAAATTAAAATTGCAATATTTTATACTATGAGTACAATGAATCAATAATCGTTGCAAATTACAACCCTCCATTTGAATAGATCTTTCACACGTAGTGATTATAGAGATGTTCGCTTTAGAAGCACACAAGAGCATATGAGTTTAGAGCGTTTGTCAAAAAAAAAAGTTTAAAAGTATTTAATCTTAAACATCATCTTTATGTTTTATATGTTTTATGCATATGGTACACCCATATATGTATATGATGAATATACTCTTCACGTTTGTGACATGGTTGCTTTATCTCAATTAAAATTTAAATCCCTAGCCTCAATATTCTAAACACGGTGGGTTCTTTTTCAATAACCCAGGTAGAAGAGGCTAAAAATGGCATTTCTCTTAAGAAAGCTACAAAAACAAGACTTTTAATAGAAAGTACTGACGTTACATAATAGCAAAAATCTAGGTTGCAAAGCATCTAGACACTGCGAGTTTCACATGTCAATCTTATATCCATGTGTGTCAATCTTGTTTTCCTGAAATCTGATATGTGCGCACTTTCCTTATGGTGCATCAATGCATATGTATGCACCATCTACTTATTGACGTAACGATAAAGATTTTATTATAGCATAGATAGAAGCCAAAGGAAATAATTATAACTTTACGTTAGATAACTACTCTGTGTCACAAAATTCACTGGATGAATGTGACTCGTGATCTAACATGAACATTACAAGATAGATAAGTTTACGGTTTTTTCACCATATACCCCCGAGTTTTCAAAAATTTCACGAGGTACCCCCAACTTTTCAAAGTAAATGGGGGTACCCCTAAGTTTCATAATAATACACTCAAATGCCCTTAATGACTAATGGCGATTAACTCCGTTAGTCTTAATCTTAATTACACCCTAATTACCCTAGCTAAACCCTAAACCCTAAACCCTAACTCCTAAGTAACCCTAACTAAACCCTAATCTCCCTTCCCCACCCTCCCACCATCCCCGGGCCCCCCTCCCCCTAACCCGTCGAATTCCCCCCCCCACCTGGCCCCCCTCCCCACCTCCGGTCGATTCCCCCCCTCCCCCACCCCCATCGAATTCGGTTTCTCTCGCACCGCTCTTCCACTCACTCGCCGCCGGCGTCCCCAAGCTCCCTGTTCTCTCTCTCTCTCTCTTGGCTTTGTTTCTTTGTCGCGGTTGTTGTTTTAATAGTGTTCTCTTCTGCACTAGCCGAGGTCGGTGTTGCGTGTTGTTGATGATGTGTTGATTCGACGGGGGTGAGGGAGGGGTGGGGTTTTGGGCTCGCGACGGGGGGTTGGGGGTGGCGGTGTGAGAGGGGGCTGCGGGCGATGGGGGAGGGGCTTTGGGGTTGGGGAGGGGGGTTGTTGGGGTTGGTGGAGGGGGAGGGGGTGGTAGGAGGGTTAGGGACTTAGGGTTTAGGGTTTAGGGTTAGGGGTTAGGGTAAGGTTAAAAGTTAGGGTTTAATTAGGTTAATTAGCACTAATTAGGGTTTAATTACCGTTAATATTAACGAAGGTTAACACCGTTAGTCATTAGGGCATTTGGGTGTATTATTATGGAACTTAGGGATACCCCGTGTATTTTGAAAAGTTGGGGGTACCTCGTGAATTTTTTGAAAACTCGAGGGTATTTGGTGAAAAAACCGATAAGTTTAAGACGGATGCAACGAAGATTTTTCTTAAAGTATTATTAGGAAGGCCCGCTACTAGTCTACTACACCGCTACCTTAACCTTGTGGAACACTCATTTTATAGAAGTTGAGAAAAGAGTCGGGGCATAGTAGTCAATTTGCATAAAAAAATTCGACCGTTAACAAAAAGCTTGTCCTAAACGTCTCAGAATTCAAAAATTCTCCTTCATCTTTCTTACTTTCTCTCTCCCCTGCTTCTTCAATTGTAACACAGTACTCAAATCAAACAAACCCCAGAAAACAAGAAAAACCCAGCAAAAAAATATTACAAAATACTAGCAATTTTTCTGTAAATCACAACAATATTATGAGTATGTTCAGCCCAAGATTCAAATCAGTTGCAGCAATGGCGGGTTGGGATGAAGAAGCCCTCATGGTTGCTTCTCTGGTTGTTGAAGATACCCCTGAAAGAAACTTAAGAGACAAGAATAGATCTGATTTATCCTTCAAATCTTCTTCCACCAGTGCGAGAAAGAAGAGAAGACGGGTTCGCCGGAATAGGATCCCTATTACAGTTCTTAACCTTGATGATGAAGAAGAAGATGAATCTAAGAACAATAACAATAAAGGTTATTTCTTTTGCCCTTCTTTTTGTGGGGTTTTCCTGGAATTTGATGAATTTTATTAAAATGGTGAAATTTTAATGGGTGAAATTTGTTTTTCTTTGAGGATTAATTGGTGGGTTCCCCTTATTTAATTAATGGTTTTTCAATAATCATTATATTTGGAGATTTTGATTTCAATTTTAATGATTGTTTTGAGGGATTTTTGTAACGTGCAGAGGCTGAGAAGGGTAAAAATGATTCACCAAAGAAATTGGAAGGATTACCCAAAGAAAAAGAGCAGGAGAAATCTGCTAATTGCTCAAGTTCTTCAACACTTGCATGTATGGATCGTCTTAGAGATGAACTTTCATGTGCTGTAAGTGTTAAAAACTCCCTGATTATTGTTAATTAGTCTGGCATAAACTCAATTAGTCCAAAAAGGAAAATATTAAGTAAAGCTTTCTTTGATTTAATATAATGGTGTTGTTTTTTATTTATACAGATTTGTTTGGATATCTGTTATGAACCAAGCACTACTCCTTGTGGGCACAGGTAAACTTCAAATTGCTTGATGCAAAAATTTTTGTAAAACAAAAAAAATATTAGATGAATTTTATGCACTTTGTAAGAACTTAGATTTGAAAAACAGGAAAAAAAAGGTTGCACTTTGAATGTGACATAAACTTTTGTAATTTGCAGTTTTTGTAAGAACTGCTTGAAATCTGCAGCTGATAAATGTGGCAAAAGATGTCCAAAATGTAGGCAACTCATCAGGTAACAACAAAGTAGTAGAAATTTAGTACTGAAAATGATTAATGTTAGTAATTACTTGGTTTTATTTAATGTGTACAAACTTGATAACAAAATTTTGCAGTAATGGAAGATCCTGCACTATAAACACAGTCCTTTGGAACACCATACAGCTTTTATTCCCGGAAGAAATCGAGTCGAGGAAGGCAACAGCAGCAGCTGCTGCAGCTGCAAATAGTAGAGTAGCTGATCGGCACAAGAAGAGCCCAGAAAGGAGGATTAGTGCTAGTAATCATCAAGTTAATAGTAATAACAGTCTGCATTTCAGCAGGAGAATTAGAAGTTCAAGAAGATTAGAAGAAGCTAGTTTGAGCACTAGAAGAGGAGTGCCAAACCAAGATGAAGATGCTGCATTGGCATTGAGGTTACAGAGAGAAGAATTCATGGATATTTATAGAGGGTCTAGCTCGGCCCGAGAGAACTTGAGAGCTATGGCGCGGAGAGCTATAATTGTTGCTAGGAACCGCCCTGTTTGAGCTATGTTTCATTCTTGTTATGTCAGGTCACCGTGTTCTCGTCTTTAGTCTTCCGAGACATCTGATAAAATTGGAACGATACAGAGAAGGATAGCATGGCCTCGTGCTGTCCTGCACAAGGATATGGTGTGTTTGTTTCCACAGAGTGTTTTACTTGTAGAAATGTAACTTTGGGAAGACTTGTTTATTTTGTTTGTTGTTTTAGTACTAGGGTGTAAACTACTTTACTAAAATTGGTTGATTATAACAGCAACAGCATTTGATGACCATGAGATGATTATTGAAGGAGATGATTAATGCTAGCAATTTGTTGTTTTAAATTAACCCCTTTTACCTATTGATAGCCTCAAACTCAATCCTTTTCAAAAAAAAGAGAAGAATAAAGATAGGCAATGCTCCTAATAAGGTTGTACTGACCTTATCCTCCCAATTGACTTTATCTAAGTGGGAGAAGGGGAGTACATAATACATCCATAACGGAAGCAAGGTGACCAACATTTGCTATCTAAGCTGTTGGCCTGTTGCTCAATTTAGAAAATAGATTTCGTTAACTAGCTTTTGCGTTTGAGAGCTAGTCTTGTGTCAGACGGTCTGACCTTAACCTTTAAGGTCATATTCTCAACTTTTTGAGTACTTTTTATCAATACTTAAGTTTTAAAGTTTATTTGTTTAGATATTTAAGTTTTCAACTTATTACATAATATTTGTAACTTCTATCAATTCTTGTTTGAGTAATTGTTGTTCGGAATCATCATACTACCTTTCCTAAGACATTGCCATGGAGTTGAAAAGGCTTTGTTAGCAAGATTAGTGACTAAGATTATCCACTTCAACTGCTACTAATAATAAACCTTTTTGAAGAGCATATAGCAGGTCATTTTGCAAAGCTATAGCTTCATGTAACATAAGTGTCCTGGCACCCAATTTGTAATGCAGCTAGCTAAAAAAGAACCCATAATATCTCAAAAAATTGAACCACTAGCAGAGGAGCTTATAGTTGTCTGTACTCTGGAAGATTTCATGAGACTAAAATTGGCTGATGACATGAGTGTTTGAATATGGATATAAAAAAAATGCATGAAAAAAGTAATTAAAAACAACGCTGAAAGTTCCATTCATTGGAGACGTAAATTGCAAGATAAGAAAACATGAATAATGTTTGCTTATTATGAGAAATGAGAGTTTTTTTTTTTTTTTTTTCAAATGGATCATAGAAGATCATAAAAGGTAACTTTCACTAGAGTTGCTCTATTTCTTACAAAATGAGAACCGATGGCGAATTTTAGGAAGAGAAAAGGTAACTTTTAGGGGCGGGGTTACCATTATCGCGCTTTCAAATTCTCATACTTGGGGCCTTGACTCATATGCAAATTAATTACACAAAATTTCCTTTGTTTCATCATCCACATTTTCTACTTGTTCAACATCCTCACTATCAACATAAATTTCATCCTTCTCTTTAGAATAATCATGATTTTCACTTGCGTGGGGTTCCTTTAAAAAAATTTATCTAAAGCACCTATTTGAGATTGGACCAACTGTTCTATTTTCTTTTTCTATTATGTTTTCCATGTCCAGATTGATATTTCCTAAACATCTTGAACACACAACAATTAAGATATAAAAAACAGTTCCAAAAGTTTCTTAAAAAAAACCAAACAGTTCCAAATTTGACTAAAAACAACAAATTAACATCTAGTCTTATCTTCTACAACCTATACAAACGAAAGAATTAAGGTTCCAACTTTTATCAACTAGAATAGAAGAATGTTTGATAGAAGTTATTTAATGTTATATAAAATTGAGAAATATACAAATTTAGAATTACCTTTGGAGAATTATTTGCCCAGTTACTTGCTATATTGTTGTAGTTGGACAATTTTCCATTCTTCGGCTGTCAATCTTTTCCCTCAATCTAAAAGATGTATATTGTATTTGTGAAACTTGTAAATTTCCTTGTAAAAGAGATGTATTAATGGAATAAAAATAAATAGATTTTGGAAAGAGAAGTAAATAATTTGGGTTTTGGGATTTGGAAGAAGCAAAGAAGGAAGACGGAAGAATGAAGATGAATATGAAGTGGTGAATTGTAATTCATGGAGTGTAGTGCAGGAGAGAAAGGAATTAATGCATTGCCTCGTAACTCGTAAGTGCTGCACTTACTGCCTTTGAAGGAGAAAAAAAAGAGGGAGAGTAATTAATCTAGCGGTCAATAATACTACTCTGGGACTCGAACACCGTATCAATGATTTATAAAACCCATTATCTTACCAACTCCTCTACATCAATTTTTGGTAACTTTTTTTTGCAAGTACTAGGTTAAGTAAAATGCTTGGGGGCCCTTCTAATATCGGGGCCCTATGCGGCCGCGCAGCCCGCATAGGCCAAGAACCGCCCCTGGTAACTTTCACCAGAGTTGCTCTATTTTTTACAAAAACAGAGCCAATGGTGAATTTTAGGAAGAGAAAAGGTAACTTTCACTAAAGTTGCTCTTTTTTTTTACAAAATGAGAACCAATGGCGAATTTCAGGAAGGGACCAAACAAGCTTAAATATGGGACAATGCAATAATAGATTATCCAAAGTTTCAAGATTTAGCTTACAAATGGGGCAAGTAAAATCAGAACTGATCAAAGGTCAAAATATAACAGATTGGAATGCTTGTTTGAGCAATTTCACATAAACATACCAAAGTGTAGGAGGCAATTCCGGATGTGAAGTCCAATCAAACTGTCATAGAGAGGAAGGAATAGGCACAATATTAATGAGCTAACCAAGTAGCAGATTTTACCGTAAATTTACTGAGGATTTGTCTAGTGATAAGGTGTGTATCTCACAACTTGAGATTATGAGATCAGGCCCCATTAGGCCGTTAGAAGCATTTCAGGGAGTGAGGATTTCGTTTACCCTTCCTCGACCCATCACCCCCAAGGGGTATTATTGTTAAGTTGGGTCGAATTAACTTGCGCAAGATCTTGGTCTGACACGACACTTTTCCACCAACCTAAGAAGGAAAATATCATAATACTTTATTTTAATTTTTTGGAGATTGTATGGAAGAAAATTCAGTAATATGTTTTCTTATTAGATCAAACTGATGCTTATTTTGAATATATCAAAATCATAATTTAAATTAGTGCGTACTTAATTAGATTTTAATAGCTAGGTGTATATTCGAGATTAATGCAAGTGCAAAGAACCAAAAATAGTAAAGTTCATCGCCAAATCAATTTTCAGCACGCCTTTGAGATAAGGAAAAAATGAAATATTTGACTAAGTTTAAATTAGCTAACAACCAATACGAGGGTTGTGGGCCCATGCAAAACAATAAACTCACAAGACAAACATTTACCTAGCCTATCTTGGCCAATTAGCAATAAAATTTCCGAAAGATCAAACCTGCACTCACAACATTTGTCACAAGAGAAGAAAATCTTGGTCTCACAAAAATTAACAAATGCTATAAGAGGAAAAAAAAAAAAGTGACAAACAGCATCCTTGATTATATTTATTCACATTCACTCAAGTATACCATAGTCATTGTTACATCTTACAATATGGTTCCATTTGGGAAAACCAATTTCATGTTCATTGTTCAAAAAAATTTATATACAAACGAATATACTACAAATTACAAAATATACATGATGGAGGCTGCACTCAGTGTAATCAGCAATTAGGTTGGATCCACCTCGCACCAAAATACAGCACGCAATGGCGGTAAGAATCCGAGGAAGCAAACAAAAAGCAGTCCTGAAATGAAGTTTGCTTTTTTTTTTTTTCAAGTATGGCAAGAGACCTTTAAACTGTGAAGCAATTAGTCAAAACAGAACGTGTGGAGTACTCTAATACCCAAAAAACTTAGTCTGATGGGGAAGAGAAAACAATAGTTTGACCCAATACAAACAAAACCAGTGAGAGCTCGACCGCAAAAATTGTGGACAAAAGCGACCGATCCACCGTCCATCCATACAAGGTTAACCCTCCAGGATTTGTCTGCAAATACATCACTGCAATTGCCACTTAGTATAATGATTAATGAGCACAAGTTGCACTTGAATTAGACAGCAAAAATCATGCACCTTATATACAAGAAAAAATAAATTCCAAAAGCATCGTACAGTGGATCATATAAATTTGAATTTGAGACAATGGAAACAAAATTATAGTCCAAACATGAAACAAATACAAGGTAAGCTTGGCTAATCTTGGTAACTCTGCTCCAGGATATCTTTTTGTTGGCATAGATGTCAGTGATCCTGGGTTTGTTCTCATTTGTAAAAGAAATGCATTGGCGGTGTTGCTCTAATGAATTCCTTCTGATTTTTCTACTTTCAATAACAACAATGCGCCCAATAGGAAGGGTTGTTCTGCTTCCATTCCCTTACAAGTGATATATGATCCTCCAAACCTAATGTCTTTATACCATTCTTAATGCCCTCTATCGAAGTCATTTTCGCCTCCCCCAACATTACCCTAACTGGTGCATCATCTAGTACAGTTTTTCCCCTTAAAGAGCAAAGACAAAAAACACACAAAAAAATGACAAGGAACTCCACAGACAATATCCATGCTGACCTACAATTTGTAGATTAGGACGAATCTGATGGAAAGCAGTAGAACTTGAAAAGGATGCTGAATAGGGTAATCAACAATGCTACAGAACATCCAATACACACATTTCAAACATTTTTAGTCTGGTTTACCCCTCTGAAAAAACAAATAGCAAGACTAGTCTAGCAGTATGCATATCCAATTTTCCATCTTATATATGTTGTCTTATAAACAATTCAAACAATGATGTTTTATGGTTTTCATCAGGACATCGTTCTTGCAAAAAGCAAACAAAACATTTCAAGTCTTAACCATGCATCTTAGGTCTCTGGTTCCTGGTACAAGTAAACCAAGTTGTCCCAGATAAGATAAATATAATGTCTCTTTTCCTGACTACTTTTGTTTTGCGCGATACAGAAGACGCCAATGATGATTGATAAGAGCAGCACATGTTTCCACAGTTACTGCCTTACTAGACATTGATGGTTTGGTCCGTTAAATATTCAGTGCACCTCAAGTTTCGTTTTCCACTGATTCTAATAGGAATTTGTTTGTCTGCCATTCAATGGTCCAGCTAACCACATATATGGTGTAGAAGTTAACAAGAATATAACTTAACACATTTCGAATAGAAGGATGTTCGGAGAATAAGCCATAAGAAAAGGTGTGTTTATAATAAATTTGTTACAGACAATCAGGAATGGGAGGATGGTTCATTGATCTACCCAAAAAATAAAAATTACGCTCGAGCAGCGCTGAGGTAGGGCATGTTCATTGGTCTACCCAAAAGTATAAAGTATCTATACTACTATAAGCATGCTGATACTTTATATGGCAGAACAACACGTGAAACAGATAATAAAATAAAATCATAAGCAATAAATGAACAAAGACTTACCAAAAGACTGTCTCTTGTTATATGAAGAAACAGAAGCAAATTGCGAATGGCTAACAATTGAATTTTCATCTAGCAAACTTGATTCACTCCCAGAATAATTTGAAGATAATGAGCCCATTGAAATTGAACGTCTTCCTTCAAGGGACTTGCAACTTAATAATGCATGCCATCTACATGCCACTGCACCAATTCCCTGGGCTCTGGAGGAAATTTTTGTACCAGCATGCAAGCAAAGAATCGTCTCAGCAACTTGGACAATTGAAGTAACCTAAAACCAGGAGCAGCAGAAAGGAAAAAGTTCTTAAAAAAATACAGAAAAGAAGGAAATGGCAGAAGAATAGTAATTTCCTAATCTTTGTTAAGCTAATTCATTATTTCTGGTTTGGTTTTGCTTCAAAAGTTAAGAAAGTGTTTATAATTGACGCCTTGCTCTGACCAAGTGGAAACTTTACTGGCATGACAAAAGTCTTTCATGTGAGTTCAGAATATCAACAATAACTAAGGTAAAGAGTTCAAGTGAGATACTGTTTGTGTCTTTTCACTGCCAAGGGAATTCTGTTCGTAGTTTTGTGTAGTAATGTAAGTCCCACCCAATTAGGCAGGACCCATAGATCATGATCAGGATTATAAATTATTGGAAGTTCCATACGATGTCATAGAAGTAAGACTACCAAGCATATATCACTATACATTTGGTCATATCTCATATTCTGTAATAAACAAACACCAAAAATTAGGATCAAAAGTTTAATTGTAGTCTGACTTACAGCAAAATTTCCACCATTTAGAAAAGTAACTCTTCCATTAACACCTGTGATCTGTACCAACGTCATACATAGGCTCGCAGTGACAAACAGGAAGACCAAGATAAGATATATTCGAAATCTATGGCTGATTTTGGAGAGGTATTCCCTTAATCGAATGTGCTCATCCATCAAAGCCATAATACTGGATTCTTTGTCCAAAAGTTTTGCATAATCATTGAAATGGATAACTTGCAAATTGCAGGCTAAATGAAAGAGAACGCAGGCTGCCAGAGTTATCATACTTAGGTATGTCCAAGATATTACTAATGCGAAGGCATTGAAAATAGCCAGCCACCAAGATCGGTTTTGCACATACATCATGCGCATGATCTCATGAACCGCCTTCAAGATGCAACATGGAAGCAATGACTGTAACAGCAGGCGATAGGAACCCTGAGGAATTAAGACAAGCTCTTATGAGGCACATATAATATAAGGATAAGGAACAGAGCATTATCTGTGACATAATGAGGAGTCAGTATCAGTCTCAGTAAAGAAAAAGTCTATGGAACTATTGAAAATCATTGGTTGTGTCAAAAGAAGTCAAGGCTTGTCATAGTATGAATAGATTTATATTTTTACCAGCATGAGATATACGTAAAGAACAATGTGACGAGCTATATCCTACTTGTACACAACAAACAAAGAAAAACGCAATTAATTTCAATATAGATGAACTTGGAATTGCTGAGAATTTTGGCTCCAGCCAAATGTGGCTTGTCTTGTTTACGTTGGTTTCCTGCTGCATTACCTACATATGTCGTTCTATAATACTGCTGGTATCAGCTAAAGTGAAAAAAGGGAAGCGAGAACTAGAACATGTCTGATATGCTCTTCACAAAATAGAAGACACAAGCAACCAGACACTGACACAACTGTCTTGGTAGGCAGCGCGTGTTGGTGAGGTCATGTGTTCTTATAAGAGTACAATTTTACAAAATACTGTTGGTCATCTATACTTAAAGAATAGCTCCCCACTTAACTAGCCAAGTTACTTGGACCTTGAACCTATAGGAACTAAGAAGTTCCCCCTCAAACTTGCAATAAACTAGGACTGGCTAGGATTTTCCTCCAACCAACATTGCCACTTAGATTGAATCGCATCTCCATTGACAGCAAAAATGCACCAAAAGACATCAAGGCTGATGGCTGAAAGCAAGTGACTGAGACTATCACAGCAGCCTGAAATAAGGTGGTAGCTAGTACCCATCAGACAGACATGGAAAAGTCCCGTGATTACATAGGTATAATGAAGTCGGTACACTTGAAACATCTCTCTTTTACTCACCATTCTAAAGCACATATCATAGACAAGATCATCAGTGCCCTCAGACTTTGTGATTAAGAAATCTCTTAAAACACAATTCATCAAATAACAGTGGGGTATGTCTGTCCTGTAAAAACACTCATTCTACTGCTTTTCACAGGTTGGAGCCAAGGCTGCATGTCTGCATACTTCTAAATCTCAGGCTTTGCTTATGGTAAGATCTACACGAGGTTCTAGTCAAAAAGTGATTTTCAATTGCGCTAAATGTAGTAGAAGTTTACCCCTTCTTGATTCTATAACCAGTATATGCCCCTTCATTTATTTGAATGACTTTCCAACAAAATAGGATATCCCCCCCAAGGGCCCAAATTACATACATTCGTAAATTGTTGGGGAGCGGGAGGAGAGCCGGAGAGGAAGTGTTGTGACATTCAAGTTCTTAAACGAAACGAAACACAAAGTCTAAGAAAATGCTCATCAATATATTATATCTGTCTTGCAGAAACAATACATATACCCTGATTACAAGCACATAGTTAAACAATTTTCCAACCAATATACTAATAAGTATCATCAATGAATATATATTGCAATAACAAAACCAACTTCATAAACATAAAAACACATAATGCAGACCATATTAGCACAAAATTTAATGATAAATTTACCTTAATCTTTTTGATATATTGATCCTTGAAACGGGTGGTATGCCCTCTATACCGATCAACAAACAAGAATTTCCGAAACCCTCTTTTATTAATATTGTAGGCCACACAAATCAAAGAAACACCACCAAGAAGAAGATGTGAGGTAAGAATTTCATACTCAAAATCCTTCACTTGATAATCTTCACAATCCAAACAATGAGTGAGCTCAATAATTAACACAGGAACTGCAACACCCACAATCAAAAACACAATCCAAGACAAAATAAACCTCAAACCAGTTGTCTGATCAAAACCCAGAAATCTGAGACAAAATTCCAACTTTTTAAGGGTTTTATCAAGTTGGGTATCTTCTTCTTCTGCATCGACATCAGCAACAACAACAACAACATTGGCAACATTCTCTAGTTGTTTTTTATCAAGATGAAGTTGTTGTTGTTCATTATTGTGATTATTGTTAATAGGAGGATGAATCTGTTGGTGGGTCCCATTAGGTTGAAGAAGTGGGGTTTGAACATTGATGATATCAGTTGAATTCTTCTCTTTCTCCATAAGAGAGAAAGAATTTGGTATAAGGGTATGCCCTAAATTTGCAGAAAAGATTGAATCTTTTACAAATTAGGCATGGTTTCATGTCTTTTTTCAAATCAATAAGAATTTGGGGGAATACCCACAAAACTACAAAAGAACCCAAATTGAAGATGAAGGGACAAAGAAAGTAGATTATAAAGTATAATGATTTGAAGAAAAAAACAAAATAGGAGCAAGACCTGTTCTTGTGATTGCTCACTATGAATTAGTCGAGTGCAAATCAACCATTAAATCAGAAGAAATTATGCAGATATATGGGGAAATTTTTGATATAAATATAGTTTGACAGTGCATAAATAATATGGGAAGTTTGATATAGTTTGACAATGAATAGTTATATAACTTTATATGGTATGTAAGCAGAAAATATCAAAGGAATACGATTTGTAAGAAATGATATTTTTGTGGGGGCATTTGATAAAGTAAGAGGTGTGATGTGGGAACCTTTCGAAGCTCTTAAGGATGAGCAGGTCAACTACTTAGCTGGGGGAGTCATGGATGATCAATTTTTAAATTTGGGAAGCAGAAATAGATAATCCTCATGAAAGCTGTAGCGTGGACTAGGCAGAGTAGAAATTTGAGACTCCATTTTTTTTAAATGATAAGGAGAAATGCTATATTAGATCGGAATCTCGCACAAGTTAATCTGATCGACTCAGCTATACATGTAATATCGAGGAAGAAAGGAAATCGAAATCGTCACATACTAGTGGGGTTTGATCGCACAAACCTTACCAAATAGATCAAGTAATACTTAGTTATTTGAGACTCCATTTATAATTTTATATATTATCTATCAATGACATAAAAAATGCAGCCCTAATAAGAACAAAATTGTCCTTATACAGTTATACTCAACTAGGAAGTTTTTCTATGTAGTGGTTACACATGGCAAAATAAGTTGTTCATAAACTCAAAGAAATAGGTTTAATATTTGGGACTTATGAACTTGATGACATGATGTGCAATATATTATCATTAATGTTTCTTTTATTGTTTTGTATAAATTAAAGGAAAATGATGTTTCAAGCAATAAATGAGCATTGATTACATTGATTGACGCGTGATTATGTCATACATTCCTAAATTTATACATTATAGAAAATGTGTTTAATGTTTATTTGCAATCCCAAAGCTACATATATTAAACGCCCAAAACCCAAAAAAAATAAACAAACCTTTTATTGTATCTACATACTTTTTTTTGGAAAAGTTCACTCCATAATACCAACTATAAAGAGAGTAAGAAATAGTTCAGTGATTAGAGCATCTATCACAGTTTCATTAAGTTTTGGGATCGATTCTCATTTCTTCTACAAGTTTTTTTTCCAGCTCATTCTCCTTGAGGGTTTTTTTTCTGCTAAGATTCTTGAGAATTAGTTTGTTCTTGGCTTCTTGCCATCATCCTTTACACTTTAGGAACAACTTTTGTCGGAAACCAATGCTTTAATGCTTTTTAACTCACCCAAGACAAAACGAGTTCTTATTAATTAACTGAAAAAATTGGGGACAACCGGCCAGGAGATCAAGAGCATTAATATGATCATAATAATATGATATAGCAAGGCAAGATCTGAAAGTTTGTGTAAACACAAATTTAGGATTCTTCTAGCTTGTTGCTTCTATATCCAACAATGAAAAAGAAAAAGTGGACGGCCTAAACCATCAGCTGGTGTAAACCCCACAGCATGATTTGAAGCACATGCAAACATTACAAAGAAGGTAAAGGGAATGGCTACCTCCTTTAAAGCTACATAATTTGATTTTCACATTTGTCAACATGGATTTTTTACCATTATTTTTTTATTATGAACAAATAAAAATTATAAAAAATTAATATCTAAATTAATATGTTGAGACCAAATCTAACAAGATCCTACACGATTATATTTTTCTTTATGTATAAATTACAAATGATGTTGAAAATAAAATAAATTATATAAATATTGTTAGAGTACAAAGTGTGCAATTTATATTTATAATTTAATGTAAATCTGTATTAGTGTATATGACACTTATCTTATGATCTTAACATGTTACATCCATTGCATTCATAGCTTCGTGCCATAATGAATATATTTCACTATCTTGCAAACAAGTATAAAAGGATTTATATGTTTATGGTTCAAGGAATGGATCAAATGTAAGAGGATATTCATATGTTTCTGGTTCAAGGCTTTTACTCTATTTACTTTGATAATCAGGATTTAAAAAGACGCCTTAAACTCTCAGTACAATAGTACTTTACAATATTGCTGAAAGGAGAAAGATCTAGAAACTTTGAGAATGGGGGGGAAGGGTAAAGAGATCCCCTCCCCTTGAGTGCCCTAAGAAAGTATATAATATTCAACTTTGAGGTTGAAAGATGAAATCATTTCCACTAGGTCAAGCTTAGTTTGGTATGACATTTATGATTTACCAATATATACATGTATTATATATGTATTCTAATAATCCCCTTAATTCAAGTTTAAATCTCAATTGTGCAAGTTGTCAAGGTTGTTTGAGAATCAATTATTTTATTTGGTGGAGGGGAGAACTCTAAATTAATAGAAAACACAAAATAAAAAGTAAGAAAACAAACCAAGGAGGAACTAGTCTTGACAAAGCCACACCTGTTGAACTATGCCTTGAATTAATTAACTGGTGCTAGGATTAACCAAGCACGGTGGTCTCGCAGCTCGGTCAGCGAGTCGGGGTCCAGGAGTGAAACGCGCTGGTGGGGGTGTGAAGGCAACACCCCCGAAACTTTTCGGTATATGTTGTTTAGTATATCGAGTCTGTTTTATTAGCTTCGGGTTTAAGCCCGTCTATTTAGGTTAATTAGTAGAGTACTATATAAACTCTATAATTAACTTCTGCCTTTCATATTGTGTAATATATATATTCTCTCTCCTAAACCTAATTAAATTTGTTCTCCATGCTATATAGACGTAACTAACACATTGTTAGTGAACCACGTTAAATTCTTGTGTCGATTGTTATTTAATTCTTTGTTGCTTTATGGCGTTCGTTACAACAACACCCCTAGCATCCTCATCTAGGATCCTACTTAAGTTTAAAGGAGAACAATCAAGAATATGCAACCTAGAAGATTGCACCCACAACTTGGTTTGCAAGCCAATTCGCCGCTCTATATCCTTCTCGATATAAATGCACTATTTTTTTCTTCCAACTTGCTTTTCATGACAGTAATTGATAAGTTGAGCCTATTCGGCTATTCCCCAATTTTGTTGTTCATTGTTGGCTAGAGTTTGCAGGCAAGCAAGGTTATTATGTGGAATACAAGCTGTTGAATTTGCAAATCTCGAGCAATTTCGAAGCCCCTTGTGAAAGTCATTATCTCTGCTTTGGAAGTTGCGCAGTGACCGAAGTTGGCCGAGACAAAAACATCATGCTGGACCAGGTGAGCCTTTCGCTGCACCATCCAAGTTAAGTCCAAACCACCCTTAATTACGAGCATTCCAGTTGATATAACTCCAATTTTGTGTTGTTGGGCCATATTAAAATCATTTGTGGGCTAGACTTCCTAATTTATTATTTTGGATTGTCATCAGTTGATGTTAATAGTGAGTGAGCCATTGTTTTAAGTTGCTTTTAAAGAATACATTTTCGTGTGCAGGATCACCAAGCCTACGACCACACCATTTTTACAATGGGGCAATCTCGAAGGATATGGATTGTGTTTTCTTATAACCTCCCATTCTTCAAACTCGTCTCCTATAACTATGTGCCCATAAGAAACGGGTAAATGGATTGGGCGTGGAGGAGCATAAAAGCAAGTCATTGATTTATGGGTTAGTATGAATTAGATATAGATACCCAAGTCAAAAATGGGGGAGAAGATGATTATTTAACAAATACATAGGAGACAAGGATGAATTAATTATATGTATACGCCATAGGTAAATGAGTAGGGTTTAGGAATAGGTTTGAAAATGGGTATTACTATTTGCCGCCCGTATTTACTAAAAATCCCCCATATTTTTCTCAAGATATCCCTGAACTACCCCTACATATAATCACTCTCTCACTCACTCTTACAGTCTTACTCACTCTCTCTCTCTCTCTCTATCCTACTCTCACTCTCACTCTCACTCTCACTCTCACTCTCTCTCACTTTCTCTCACCTCACCCCAACCATCGGAACTTCCAGCGGCAACCACCACCACCATCGCGTCAACCACCACGACAGAGGCAACACCAACACTCACTAGTAGAAAAACGACGATTTGCGTCTCACCATCTGCGTCGCACAATAGGACAAACGTCGCAGAAGACTCATTTGCGTCGCATGCAACAGGGAATCGACGCAAAAGACGACCTATGTGCGTCGTATTTAAATAGGGTGCGACGCAAGAGAGCTATCTGCGTCGGATCCCTCCTCACGTCCGACGCAGATAATTCTACCCATTCTCACTCGCATATAATAAATCCCGCCCAAATAAATTGTTCCAAGACATCTGCGTCGGACATCTGGGCCCATTCGACGCAGATGATAGGCCCATTCAATTCCCGCCCAATAAAGCCCCTTCTCTAACCTAAATTCCATCCCCTTCTAATTTCAGACCGCGCCGCTCCCTTTCCCCTTCTTCAATCTTTCAACCCCCTTCTTCCTTCCTCAAAACTCTCATCCTCTTTCTCTCTCTTCCACTCTACAAAAAAAAAAAAAACCCTCTAAATTTATCTCTTCATCTCAAAACAAATATCTCACTTCTCAAAAAATCGAACAACAAAGTTTACGAACGAACGAGCGAACAACGAACGAACGAACGAAGATTTTGATTTGTGTTGATAAAGCGAGCTTCTTGTTGCTCCTGATTGGACTATGAACATCGAAATTTGTGATTTTTGCAATTCTAATCAATGGTAACTTTTTTTCTCAATTTCTTCTTGTTTTTGTTGATTTTTGATTTTTTATCTCACTTTTGAATTTTCGCCTTTTTTTTGTTTACCTAGTTGAAAATTACGAGTTATGAATGTTTAATATTGAATGTTCGGTTTTTTTGTTTTCATTTTTTAGATCTCATTTCTTTTTGTTTAATTTTTTTCATTCTCAGATCTGGGATTTTCGAAGCGAATTTTTTTCGGTGAAGCCATGAAAACGTCGACGGAATCACAACGAACAGCGAGCGAGTAATTTATTTCTTTTTTTATGATTTTTCTGTAATTTTCTCATTTTGATTTTGTGTAATTTTCTCCTTTTGGTTTCTGTAATTTATGTATTTTTTTTTTGTAATTAGTGTTTGTAACAAAACACCCCTTCTACTCAGTAAAACACCACTTCTACTTTTTTTTTTTAAAATTACTGGTTAATTTGTTTGAGTTGAAATTCCAATTGGTTAATTACTAGTTAATTTGTTTGAGTTGAAACACCAGTTGAAATTCCAGTAGCATATAATAAACACCAGTTAATTTGTTTCAGTTACGAGCTGCAGTTCATGCAATTAATTTTTTAGATAAAAAATAGCAATTTGCGTCGGATGTAGACTTATGTCCGACGCAAATCACTGTTTAAGGCGGCAAAATAAGGCATGGCTTGGCAGCACTCATCTGCGTCGCATGTTAGCAATGTGCGACGCAGATGAGTCTAGGCTTGCTGGGTTGTTGTGGCTTGGCGCCTTCCCATCTGCGTCGCATGGTAGGCAGGGTCCGACGTAGATAGCTAATCAACTGCGTCGCGTCGTTGTCCGACGTAGATCCTGTATCCTGATCTGCGTCGAGACCTGTGCCGTCGGACCCATGTCCGACGCAAATGGGCGCTTCGCATCCGACGCAAATCGTCCATTCTGTACTAGTGACCATCGCGAGACCCACGAGCGTGACAACCACCGGCACCACCACAACACACCGGAAAAAGCATGGGCCCAAGGAAGAAGGTGAAAGATGTCGGAGAATCATCAACCTAGGTAAGTTTTTGTTATGTTTTCGCCGGAAAAAACCCACCACCCCCGTTGTTAGTACGTAAGACGCCGGAAAAATTTGGTTGGTTTCCTCCACCGATTTTTTTTCGTTTCCTCCACCGAGGAAACAAACTTTTATTTCGTTTCCTCCGCGGCGGAAACGAAACCGGTGGAGGAAAAGAAGATCTGTACCGAGGAAACGAAAAAAAATTCAGTTCCATTGTTTTTTTTTAATTTCCGAATTATGTAGCATGTTTTTTTTTGT
Organism: Beta lomatogona; assembly: GCA_947646795.1. Taxonomy (NCBI): domain Eukaryota; kingdom Viridiplantae; phylum Streptophyta; class Magnoliopsida; order Caryophyllales; family Amaranthaceae; genus Beta; species Beta lomatogona. The sequence goes on from CANSNZ010000486.1 coordinate 173,966, forward strand.
AATTGTAGTGAATGAATTTATATAATATCTGTAATTATAAATTATATAAATTTGTTTGATCATGCTAGTAGTGATATTATCATGTTATTATGTTATAATAATAATATTATTTAGTGATATTAACATGTTATAATTCGTAATTATATTCGCTAATGTTGATAGCATGTTATAATTTGTAATTATATTCAATAATGTAGCATGTTAATATGTTGTAATATTTAGTGAAATTAGCATGTTATGCGACAATTTATATATTAATACAATATAATAACGACGAACGCGCGTAGATATTGAATTAAATAGTTTAAATTGATTAAATAGTGACTAATAAACAATATTAATAATTAGGCTCAGTTGAGGGCTATAGGCGGCGAGAGTGTGGGTCTTGAGGGATCTGGGCCACGACACACTCGATCTCGTGGTGTCAATGCATCGAGTAGGAGGGTGAGGGTAGAAGAGCGGGCTAGGCCGGCTCTTATTCCTGAGGATGCACCTCATGGTCCGGGTTGGGATACCGAGGACGAGGATGATTTAGAAAATGCTTTGAGTGGTGGTGTAGAGGAAGCCACTTCCTGTGTGACTGTGAGGAAGGGTAAAGAAGGGAGGTTTGTTTCAGAATCATCGGGTTCCGTATGTAGTTGGACTTCGAGCAGGACCAGAGCAGCTAGTGATACTTTATGGTTAGTTACGGAGTCTATGCCTGGGGGCCCTCTTGTAACACCCCCGCCAAGCCGAACCCTTTTTCATTTAGTAAAACTCGAGATGGGGGAAAATCCACGAAGGTTCGACTCAACGGGCGTGTTACCGCCGCACTTATCTCCTTGGAAATAAATGCAAGGCTACATTAATCATTAAACTTACAGGGACAATACTTTGATTTGACACTTTTGAAAGAAACAATTTAATAATAGATTAATATTTTCTAGAAATTTCGGCAGAGTTTCCTTTGTAAATTGGACAACCCAAAATGGGAAAATGTTGAAAAACCTGTTACAAATAAAATATACCAAATCCCAAAACTCAACGCTTTCGCGGAGTACCAGCTAAAGAGAATCAGGAGCACTATTGCTCAACCAGAACTAGAAATGAAACTAAATCAATTAATTATTTAACTATTACAAAGTGGAACGTCTTCGCCTCAAAGGAAACATAAAACAATCATAGCTGTACCCTTAGCACGTAACTGCTTCTATCTTGGAACAGATGCTCCAGAACTTCAACCTGAAACTATTGTAACTCTGCCACCCACCAAGTGACAGGCCACAGTAGTGACAAAACAAAACATTGACATACACATCAGCACAACGCTGAGTACTAACCCATAAAACGTTCTTAAAACATGTTTTGGTGTCTACGACTCTCACATAATCCATACATGTTCACATCATTCATAACCATATCACAACAACATAGCAATATTCACATAATCCATACGTTCACATGTAGATATAAATACAATGAATAATTACATAATTAATCTTAGTTAATCCAATTATTTAAGGAGAGGAAAGAGAACGCCCGATGGCGGGGTCAATCCCCCGTAACCACTTACTTCAACATTGTAGGCCGGGGTCAATCCCCTGTAACCACCTACGGATAACACAATGGCCATAATAACGAGAGTCCCTAGTGTGCACACCCCTTCTACTTGGATCACAACAAGATAGAAGGAAGACGATATGAGAATAATCAGCATAGTAACCGAGAGAACCTGTAGGGGCCGCTGAACCACTCATACGAGGGCAACTTGTTCATCATTTCCCTCCGATATTTCACTTTACGTGATTAACATCTTTTAATTCACGTCATCACATAAATCACGTATACAATTACGTCATCATTGTTCAATCCAGTGTGAACATATTTCATCCATCATAATCTCAATCCATTCATAGTGGTTTCAATAATCCATTTCATAAACACAACCGTCACTTGAGTTCATTTATTACTTCAGATTCATAATCATTTCATAGCATCGTATCATCATAACCATCATAAAACATTTCATACATCGTCATTCATAAGAACAAAAGTCATCTTTATATACCTCCAGACCATTTAAGGAACATAAGACGTACTTGTTATGTGATCATAAGCCTTTCAGGGTACGTAACGTTAACTCTCTAACTTCAATGGAGGTCAATTATAATAACCATAGGATTCGCGTTAAAAGGTACTAAAGAGCATTAACTTAGACTTTCACAACATAAATAATGATTTATATTCATCATAGTGATTTGAACTCCACACTAACTAATTTTTGGCTAATATTAACAACTAATCCAATTATGTTAAACTATTTAGGAACCATTTGTTATTACATTAACTAGCATCGATTACCGAGTAGATTAAGATTACTTTAGTTTATGAATGATTAGACTAGTCCTTAATCACTTCGGATTTAACTATAGACCTCTAAGATGAGTAAAGCTTGATTGCAAATTTTTAGTTCAAACTCCATAAATACTCTTTTATAAATCACATCGGTTATAATACACCATTATTAGTTATTCACACTACTATAATTTATCAAATGAACCAGTTTTCTAACATATAATGTAAACTCCTTTAGTAGAATTAACAGTCTAGTTGAACCATCTACTCCTTTTTTAAACTAATTATTCATGAATGCACCTCGTTATAGACTTTCATTTAGTCAATCATCTTGTTAGAGTAACAAGAATATCATTCTAGTTACAATTAGAATATGAACATTAGATTACTAGGTTTAAGACCTTCACAACTAACAACTCATAGTTAGAATCTACTCCATTCCGGATATTTAGATCACTTTCAAATACCAACACAAAATACTTAAATCATAAATCCATAACATTCCACATTAGAGTTTTACTTACTGAACTATGCACCTAACCTTCATACAACTAAATCATTCTCACATAATCAATTAGTGTTTGATCCACAAGCGAGGAGTACGTTATAACTACAATTAGCTATATTAATACACAACTTGAATACAAATTCATATCATCAATCCACATAGAAAGTCTAACTTAATTATAAATGATTAACACCCAAAACTATAGACGAACTGTCTTTAAAGTAATTAGTAACTTATGTAGAACATATTAACTTCGACTCACATATTAACTTGAAACTAAAAATCTCTATTAGACAAAGTTTATAACTTATAATCACAAATTTATTCCAAAACTAACAATACTTCAACTTAATTTATCGCTTAATTTAATAGGCCACTACAATTTAAGTTTACCGACAACAATTAACAATTCAGTGATATAACACTCATGCAATCATCCATCACAACAAAATAAATTTAAAATGCCAATTCACAGCCGACAACAATCCAACATCATCCACTATAATCACAATTAACAGTACACAAATCACCATTCAAAATTGGAGATAAGAAGAAAGAGAACAAATGAACAAGGGAAGTTAGTACCTCTGCTCTACTGAGCAGGGACGAACGCAATGGCGAAGAGCACCGACGCAAGTGCGGTGAAGCGGCGCAACTCAAAGCGGAGGGGTGTCGTGGCGGTGGCGTTGGTCGAGCACCAGCGTCAAGCAAGAGAAGATAGAGAGACACGAGCAGGGAAGCTCAGCAGCAGCAACGAAACCACAACAAGCAACAGCACCAACAAAAAACAGAACAACTACACCATCACCACCATGACAACTCCGGCGCGAGCAACAACCACACCGCAACAACAACAGCGACCAGGCAACAACAACGACACACAGCAGCCACAACAAACAGATGAGGGGAAGAAACGGTGCACGAAAGGGAGAGAGAGAGAAAACGCGAGCTAGCTCTGGCGAGCTTCGGGCTCCGACGAGAATGAAGGACGAGAAAGAGAAGGAGAATTGTTGTTGTGAGATTTCAAAGCTCAATTACTGAGCATTTATAGAACAAAAGTTTGGAGATATTAATGGAGGTGGATAGATGGTGAATGGTGGTTCACATAGGGGGGTTGGAGTAGGGAGTAAAGAGGGAGTAGAGGGAGGTGGTGGTTGGTCGGTTTGGAGAAGCTGAACACCAGCTTTCTTCATTCCTCTTTCTTTCTTATTTTCTTTGAATGTCAAAATGTCAAACTTTGCTATTTTCAAGTGTTCTAACTTTGACTTTTATCTAACTATTAAAGTCATAAACTATATTGTAAATAAAATCATTTATCATAATAAATATCAATAAAGCAATTATACTTATTTTAAATAACCTTCATCAGAATAATTTTGAAAAATTTTAGGACGTAATTATAATAATAAACATAATTAGTAGCTAATAAAACGAGATTAAAATGGGGTATTACATCCTACCACCCTTATAAAAAGTTTCGTCCTCGAAACTCAATAAGTTGATCGAGGAAACAACAAGCTAAATTCATTTAGACAAAACCAAGATCTCAAGCTTTCATGGCTTCGTTAGGTATTCAGCCTCCATTCCGCCATCATCTTTTGTAACTCTACTTCAACTCGACTCGCGAAATCAAGGAGCAAAGAAAACAAAAGGGGCAAACTTGTTGGCATTGAATTCCAACTAACTCATTCAGTGAGATCTCGTTTGAAATTCAGTTGGTTTCTCAAATCATATAAGTTTTATAAATATATACTCTGAATAAATACATATCATAAACAAATACAAGTCAGTGCACGATACATCACACATAAACTAGTAATTAACATAGAAAATCACATACGCCACATCTTTACATAAACAGGTTCACATTGCACACGCAAAAGCGCAAACGCTCAAACGGCTTGGTTCATTTATACCTAACTTTTTAGCCAATCCATTAAACCTATTTAGAACATTTACGCCATGATATGGAGATCATAGCGTACCTGAATCTAACCTTAGCTCTGATACCATTATGTAACACCCCCGCCAAGCCGAACCCTTTTTCATTTAGTAAAACTCGAGATGGGGGAAAATCCACGAAGGTTCGACTCAACGGGCGTGTTACCGCCGCACTTATCTCCTTGGAAATAAATGCAAGGCTACATTAATCATTAAACTTACAGGGACAATACTTTGATTTGACACTTTTGAAAGAAACAATTTAATAATAGATTAATATTTTCTAGAAATTTCGGCAGAGTTTCCTTTGTAAATTGGACAACCCAAAATGGGAAAATGTTTGAAAAACCTGTTACAAATAAAATATACCAAATCCCAAAACTCAACGCTTTCGCGGAGTACCAGCTAAAGAGAATCAGGAGCACTATTGCTCAACCAGAACTAGAAATGAAACTAAATCAATTAATTATTTAACTATTACAAAGTGGAACGTCTTCGCCTCAAAGGAAACATAAAACAATCATAGCTGTACCCTTAGCACGTAATCGCTTCTATCTTGGAACAGATGCTCCCAGAACTTCAACCCGAAACTATTGTAACTCGCCACCCACCAAGTGACAGCCACAGTAGTGACAAAACAAAACATTGACATACACATCAGCACAACGCTGAGTACTAACCCATAAAACGTTCTTAAAACATGTTTTGGTGTCTACGACTCTCACATAATCCATACATGTTCACATCATTCATAACCATATCACAACAACATAGCAATATTCACATAATCCATACGTTCACATGTAGATATAAATACAATGAATAATTACATAATTAATCTTAGTTAATCCAATTATTTAAGGAGAGGAAAGAGAACGCCAGTAAGCCGGGGTCAATCCCCTGTAACCACTTACTTCAACATTGTAGGCCGGGGTCAATCCCCTGTAACCACCTACGGATAACACAATGGCCATAATAACAGAGTCCCTAGTGTGCACACCCCTTCTACTTGGATCACAACAAGATAGAAGGAAGACAAGAATGAGAATAATCAGCATAGTAACCGGAGAGAACCCGTAGGGCCTGAACCACTCATACAGGGCAACCTGTTCATCATTTCCCTCCGATATTTCACTTTACGTGATTAACATCTTTTAATTCACGTCATCACATAAATCACGTATACAATTACGTCATCATTGTTCAATCCAGTGTGAACATATTTCATCCATCATAATCTCAATCCATTCATAGTGGTTTCAATAATCCATTTCATAAACACAACCGTCACTTGAGTTCATTTATTACTTCAGATTCATAATCATTTCATAGCATCGTATCATCATAACCATCATAAAACATTTCATACATCGTCATTCATAAGAACAAAAGTCATCTTTATATACCTCCAGACCATTTAAGGAACATAAGACGTACTTGTTATGTGATCATAAGCCTTTCAGGGTACGTAACGTTAACTCTCTAACTTCAATGGAGGTCAATTATAATAACCATAGGATTCGCGTTAAAAGGTACTAAAGAGCATTAACTTAGACTTTCACAACATAAATAATGATTTATATTCATCATAGTGATTTGAACTCCACACTAACTAATTTTTGGCTAATATTAACAACTAATCCAATTATGTTAAACTATTTAGGAACCATTTGTTATTACATTAACTAGCATCGATTACCGAGTAGATTAAGATTACTTTAGTTTATGAATGATTAGACTAGTCCTTAATCACTTCAGATTTAACTATAGACCTCTAAGATGAGTAAAGCTTGATTGCAAATTTTTAGTTCAAACTCCATAAATACTCTTTTATAAATCACATCAGTTATAATACACCATTATTAGTTATTCACACTACTATAATTTATCAAATGAACCAGTTTTCTAACATATAATGTAAACTCCTTTAGTAGAATTAACAGTCTAGTTGAACCATCTACTCCTTTTTTAAACTAATTATTCATGAATGCACCTCGTTATAGACTTTCATTTAGTCAATCATCTTGTTAGAGTAACAAGAATATCATTCTAGTTACAATTAGAATATGAACATTAGATTACTAGGTTTAAGACCTTCACAACTAACAACTCATAGTTAGAATCTACTCCATTCCAGATATTTAGATCACTTTCAAATACCAACACAAAATACTTAAATCATAAATCCATAACATTCCACATTAGAGTTTTACTTACTGAACTATGCACCTAACCTTCATACAACTAAATCATTCTCACATAATCAATTAGTGTTTGATCCACAAGCGAGGAGTACGTTATAACTACAATTAGCTATATTAATACACAACTTGAATACAAATTCATATCATCAATCCACATAGAAAGTCTAACTTAATTATAAATGATTAACACCCAAAACTATAGACGAACCTGTCTTTAAAGTAATTAGTAACTTATGTAGAACATATTAACTTCGACTCACATATTAACTTGAAACTAAAAATCTCTATTAGACAAAGTTTATAACTTATAATCACAAATTTATTCCAAAACTAACAATACTTCAACTTAATTTATCGCTTAATTTAATAGGCCACTACAATTTAAGTTTACCGACAACAATTAACAATTCGGTGATATAACACTCATGCAATCATCCATCACAACAAAATAAATTTAAAATGCCAATTCACGGCCGACAACAATCCAACATCATCCACTATAATCACAATTAACAAGTACACAAATCACCATTCAAAATTGGAGATAAGAAGAAAGAGAACAAATGAACAAGGGAAGTTAGTACCTCGCTCTACCGAGCGAGGACGAACGACGACGGCGAAGAGCACCGACGCAGTGCGGTGAAGCGGCGCAACTCAAGGGCGGAGGGTGTCGTGGCGGTGGCGTTGGTCGAGCACCCGGCGTCAAGCAAGAGAAGATAGAGAGACACGAGCAGGGAAGCTCAGCAGCAGCAACGAAACCACAACAAGCAACAGCACTAACAAAAAACAGAACAACTACACCATCACCACCATGACAACTCCGGCGCGAGCAACAACCACACCGCAACAACAACGGCGACCGAGGCAACAACAACGACACACAAGAGCCACAACAACAAACGGATGAGGGGAAGAAACGGTGCACGAAAGGGAGAGAGAGAGAGAGAAAACGCGAGCTAGCTCCGGCGAGCTTCGGGCTCCGACGAGAATGAAGGACGAGAAAGAGAAGGAGAATTGTTGTTGTGAGATTTCAAAGCTCAATTACTGAGCATTTATAGAACAAAAGTTTGGAGATATTAATGGAGGTGGATAGATGGTGAATGGTGGTTCACATAGGGGGGTTGGAGTAGGGAGTAAAGAGGGAGTAGAGGGAGGTGGTGGTTGGTCGGTTTGGAGAAGCTGAACACCAGCTTTCTTCATTCCTCTTTCTTTCTTATTTTCTTTGAATGTCAAAATGTCAAACTTTGCTATTTTCAAGTGTTCTAACTTTGACTTTTATCTAACTATTAAAGTCATAAACTATATTGTAAATAAAATCATTTATCATAATAAATATCAATAAAGCAATTATACTTATTTTAAATAACCTTCATCAGAATAATTTTGAAAAATTTTAGGACGTAATTATAATAATAAACATAATTAGTAGCTAATAAAACGAGATTAAAATGGGGTATTACACCTCTTGACAGTAACGTGATTCCTAGGTTGCCGGCTCACATCAGCGCCGCTATCTATGATTATCCGCAGACTCATCCAGTTATGATGTGTCATAATCGTTCTAGTGTGGTTGATGGTTTGATGAATTGGGATTTCGATCAGCATTCACTAGTAGAAAAACAATGAATTGCGGCAGTCATTAATTGGCCTATTGCTGTGGTTTTGGCCGCGCAGCAATTAAAGGCGCAACAATAGGTAACCGCAGCAATAGAACAACGTATTGTTGCGGTTCCTTCCCAAAACCGCAACAATAGGTGTTTTTATATATTAAAAAATAGGTATATTGCTTCGGTTTTGGGTAGAAACCGCAGCCATAGGTGCACGATTTTTTTTTTTAAAAAAAATTAAATTTAAATCTACATATTGTTTTCAACATAAAAATGTAACTAAAATAAACTAGTACAACATATTGGATTCATAAATTGAGTAGAAAATCAAAAATAATAAAAATAAATAATTACAAACGAAAACTAACCAAAACAGTAGCAAAATACAGAACAAATGTAAGAGATAAACTAAGAATAAAAATCAAACATTAAAAACCAAACAAATGAAACTGCAAATTGTTAAGAACGACGTGATAAAAAAGACACATATATTTCATATAAACGTTTCATATTGCAATTACATCAGAAAAAGGAACAAAAAGTTCTTCAAACTACATTCAAATCTAAACCCAAACCCTAGGAAAACGGAATCTAACCACCGAAACCGTAAATCTCTAATTGAAACAAAGAACAAAATCAATTGATTGTTCAATAGATCTATGAACTTAGCTGAATAATATCAACATATTCAAACATTTCACGAAATCGGAATATGCATCCAAATTGAACTCAATGAAAAATCATGTATCATCGGCGGCGACGAAGAAAACTCGAGCCACGACGGCGAAGAACGAAAACTCGAGCCACGACGGCGATCCCCGAGCAACGGAGGAGTCACAGCGCTGGCAAAGATTGTGCGAAGGACGAGACACAGCGATGGCGAAGATTAATGGCGTCCAAAGCGAGCGACGACGAAGGTAAGCTCGGTGAAATCATCAGCGCCTGAAAGGCGAAAAGACTTCGCCATGGTTGTGTGAAGGGAGTGAGGTGCAGCGGCGGTTGTTTGGAGGAGTGAGAGAGGGAGGAAGAGTGAAGTGAGAGAGGAGGTAAGTGAGAGAGGAGCAGATCTGAAGATGAAGGAGGAGCTCCAAGAGTTCGAAGGAGGAGCTCGAAGAAAGGTCGCGTGAGAGAGAGGTATCGTGAGATTTGCTGAGAGAGTTAGAGAGAGAGAAGTGAGGCGCGGACCACTTGTGTTAGATTTAGGGTTTTGTTAACTACATTGCTGCGCCTATAATATTAGGCCATTTATTGTTGCGGTTCTTTAAAGAAACCGCAGCAATAGATTAAAATATTAATATTTTAATCTATTGCTGCGGTTTCTTTAATAAACCGCAGCACTAGATCCGGTTTCCGCCCAGAACCACATCAATAGGTTGATTTTCGATTTTTCCTTTTCTTTTGACGTGGTATACTGCTGCGTATGGGTAAAACCGTAGCAATAAGCAATTATTCTACTAGTGATTCGCACTTGCGTGTACATGCGTCATGTATTAGCCATCTGCCGTTCATTATGCATCCGCACCTTGACTTCCCATTGATTTCACCGTTTGTAGAACGTTGGCAGCTCGACACGAACACGTTTCACTTGCCTTTCGAGGAGATGACAATCATGTTGCATGATGTTTGTCAGATTATACAAGTTCCTATTGAGGGTCGCACAGTGAGTGGAGCTTTGTCATCTTCTGATTTTTATGTTCGGTTAGAGGAGCTACTCCAGTGTGCTCGGGATGATCTATTTCGGGAGATCGCACCTATTTGGAAGAACAGTGGCGTTAGTGTTAGCGAGATTTTTGACAGATGCAAGCATGTTGATCGTCCCGTTGATGTGAAGATTCGCGCTTATCTGCTCATCACACTTGGATGTACGTTGTTCACTGATAAGAGTGGTATCCGGCTCTTACCTCGGAACATTATTGAGTTGGATGACCTTGATTCAGTACATAGGTATTCATGGGGATCACCAACTTTGGCTTTTCTATATCGTTAGCTAGGGGTGGCGACTAGGCAGTCGGCCAGACAGATTGCTGGGTGTCTCACGCTTTTACACGCTTGGATGTACGAGTACTTCCCATGTTTTCGGCCTTAGAGAGATAGTTTAGCGGTGTCTAATCACGATCCCCGGGCTAGAAAATGGGATTATCACATCGTCAGCAAGGATTCTATTCAACTCCAGTCGATGCGCAGACACTTGGACACCCTTCAGGCTTCAGAGGTACGGAATTTATTTAATAATTAATGTAGTAGTATATTAGTACTACATTAAACTAATCAAATTATTACATGTTTCCTATTTTTAGGTCATTTGGATGCCATACGGGGGTGATCCTGCTAGGACGGTGTATGTCGGTTGCATACATTATCGATATGTCATTGAGCGTACAACCCAGATCGTGTACTACAACAGTTGGGTTATGTTCATGTTATTCCTTTCCCGGTTCCTCAAACACTCCTTGGACCGCTTTCATAAGACCCAAATCACGGTCAGTTATGAGTGTAACAGGGACAACATTTACCCCGATAAGCAACCTAAGCTTGTCCAACACCCAATTATAACTATCAGTTGTTTCGTTGGCCATCAGAGCATAACCAAACATAAAGTTCTTGTTACAAGGTGTCATCCCAATGAGCTCCATAAAAGGTATGTTATACTTGTTGGTTTTGTACGTTGCATCCATACCAACAACATGCGGATGAGTATGGAGGATATTTGCCGACCGAGGGTGCACCATGAACGCATGTGTCATTACATTTGTCTCCTCGTCTTGTCTTATCCAATGAAGGTAGCCGTGCTCTCGAGCAAGGTGGAGGAATTGTTGCATCACGTCTCTACCATCCATTGCTTTCCTTCTATCTTTTTCCTTCAGGTTGTAGAAGTGTCTCATATTTGGATGATCATCGAGAAATTTGTCATTAACAACTTTCATAATACTAGCAGGCCTAGCATGCGACTTAATCATATCGCGATCGAAAACCTTAGCCGTCGGACTAAGGCCGCTCATGGGTCGGTGGCCCTCACGGTAATGAATAAACTCATGATTGTGCATGCCACTTATCCCTGGATCTGCTTTGATCACTCATCCTGTTCGATCAGGGTTGTAACACCCGACCCATACGGAGTCGAGTATATCGTCACCAATGTGCATCCAGGGCCAACAATTGTCCTCGATAACCAACACAAGTTCTTCCGGCGCATTTTGTCCTCACTCATGCGAACCCCCAGAAACTTCCCAGGAGGTCACCCATCCCTGGACTACTCCCAGCCAAGCACACTTTATTATGGAATAACTAAGGAAATGAGCTCCCTAAAACAAAGATGCATCTTGTTGGAATGAGTAGCATGCTAAATCCCTTTAAAGCAATCATGAGGAGTATTACATACACCCCCCACTTGAGGACAACAACGCACTCGTTGCGTCTGAGAACTCCACATATTCGGCATACGGCCTGTGGGTCACCCCAGCCTGGAAACTAATCACATATTCGACACGCAACCGGTGATATAGCCCCATTATCCTCCCCCACTAGGCGACTAACCTTGGATTAATTATCCACACGATCAGCACACTGTCGCAGAGTTGTTCTAATACCATTTGTAACACCCGACCCATACGGAGTTGAGTATATCGTTACCAATGCGCATCCAGGGCCAACAACTGTCCTAAATAACCAA